>OY804607.1:6751559-7043930 GCA_963680895.1 Fragum sueziense
TTGCAAAAAAAGCATTATATCAAGAGAAAACTGTCTCTATTTTTCTCACACTTGGTTTTCTGGAATTTTCTATAATGAACATCAAAACTAAGCAATAAGGCAATATATTACAGCCCACAAAAAACTGTAGCTTTCGCTTTCATTGTTTCTCAAAGAAATTTTTGTAGGACATAACATAACTTTGTGAATATGCAATGATTTGGACAGGTGTCAAAAAATTTGAACAAGTAAGCTTTATGGAAAAATGAAACTGGATAGTGAAAAAATTCTCAGTTTGAAAAGGATTAAAATTCCACTGAATTTAATATCAGAGTAATGAATCTTTGCCAAAAGGCTGACATTATGGTCACAGAAGCATATGCAAAGTTTCAGTGCAATAGCTTCAGCAGAAACAGAGATACACTTCAATGTGAAACCTTAACCAATATCATCATCGACACAAACACTTACATGGCCTGAATAGCGCCCCCTACTCTATGAATAGTTGCATTAATGAAATTTATAACATAACAGTTAACATTTCCCAAACAACAAAATTTCAGGATGGTATAATTTGAGAGCAGCACTTTCACACAGGAATTAAGTCTTGGGCATTGAAAAAAAAAGATTTTATTGGGGTTTTACGCCGTTCTCAACTGCTATGGTCATATCATGTCGGCTGGAGCCCCTAACCGTGGGTTCCTGGTATTTCTCGCACCAGTACCACAACCATATCCAAACAGAGCCTCTAGCTGCTCTCTCACATAGATTATTCACACCAATGACAAATGACTTTTATCAAATGTCAGAATGGATACTGGCCGAGCCGGGGTTCAAACTAGAGACCCCTGGATTGACAGACTGGACGTAACCGACTGAGCTATCCAGGCTAGGCTGGGCACTGAATTAAATAGGAAATGTTTTCTGTGTTATATATTATCTCGATTAGTACAATATTGCTGCATGAGACAGCATAAGATGAAGCATGGCCTAATTAACATCTCTCTGGTCTTGCCTCAATATTTTTTCAAGCCTTTTCCAACATAGGAACATCAAAACAAGGCCTTGTTTGGAAAAGGGTTAATCCATTACCAAATATTGATGCCTTTAGACGCTCCATAAAATAAATGCTTTTGGAAATATTGTGGTAATTGACAAGCAATTTCTTCATTTCTCACAATGTTTTCTACTCCAAAAGACTAAAGAGAAATTTCTTTCACATGAAATTGTCATCAACAACTCATTTGAATTTGGACCAGTATAAAACAACAGAAAGAAGTAAATTCTAAAATAAAATCAGAACAGATAACATAGCTCTTACCATACCAGCACTTTCACACAAGGGATTAAATCTGGGACACTAAATTGTACAGGAAAGATTTTCTATGTTAAATAATAGATTATCTTAATGATTTCAAGCTCAGATCAATATTAACAAGAGTTTTCCGAGGACAACATAATTATCTTACCTATAAGGGATCTTGTCACAAAAACAGCATAACTCAAAGGTCAAGGGCTCATGTCAAAATGGAAGGTTTTGGCAGGACTTAAGAAATATAACGGCTCTATCTCTAATAGTGAGTAAGATATAGGCCAGATTAAAATTTTCTAAAATTAGATCAAAATCAAAGGTCACAAGGTCCAGGGTCATAGTCCCAAATGAAATGTCTTGGCACTCTTTCAACAAGCAATATCACTAAAGGTGATAAAATACCCCTGCCTCTGCATTTGTCCAGACATGCATTTTTTTCTCTCCACAATGAGATCTATCCACCTATAAAGTTTTATGATTCTATATTTGACCATTTTCGAGTTCCAGGATACCCCCAAACATTCATTTTGCGGGGGTATAATAATAGCTAATGAGATAATTGCCAGAAGCTTTAATGTAATGTGCTACATCTTCATTGTATGTAATGCCAGAATCTTGGTAGGAAAAGGAGAAAATACAGGACAGCTTACCTGACCAAAGAAAGCCACCCTGAAGAACTTCCCGAGTAATCTTTTTCCTGATTGCATCACATCGACCACCTTGGTGTATGCATCTGACAAGGTTCTGTAACAATCGGCCAGTTTCTGTAATTGAAAATGTTATAATTCAATATTTTTGTCGATAGAAAAGGCTTAAACTTCCAATAAATTGTTTTCTTCACATTGACCAACTTTGTGTAGGCATATAAGATTCTGTAAAAATCTGCAATTGTTGTTTTACAGTAACTGACATTTTTTCTGTCTGTTTAGCAATTGTGTATGTCAACAGTGATTGGTTTATTGGGGTTTAAAGCAATTTTCAAATGCTATGGTCATATTGTGGCGACTGGAGCATCTAACCATGGATTCCTGTTGTTTTTCATACCAGTACTACCACAAGACCCTAACAGAGCCTCCAGCTGCTATCCCACAATACCAAACCATTGGTGGGTGATATTTCGTCAGAAAGGGTATTTGCCGCAGCTGGGGATCGAACCTCGGACTTCTCGAGTGAGAGGCAGATGCGCTACCAACTGTGCTATTGCTGCGGCTGTATATCAAGAGAGAATTTTTATTTCATAAATGCAATATGATAGTAATATCATTACCTCAAAGTCCCTGGACCGTTCATATAGAGGTATTATTAGTTTGTACACATCTCCCAACACTTCATAATAATAATAATAACAACAACAACATTACCTCAAAGTCCCTGGACCGTTCATATAGAGGTATAATAAGTTTGTACACATCCCCCAACACTTCATAATAATAATAATAACAACAACATTACCTCAAAGTCCCTGGACCGTTCATATAGAGGTATTATTAGTTTGTACACATCTCCCAACACTTCATAATAATAATAATAACAACAACAACATTACCTCAAAGTCCCTGGACCGTTCATACAGAGGTATAATAAGTTTGTACACATCTCCCAACACTTCATAATGATGATAATAACAACATTACCTCAAAGTCCCTGGACCGTTCATATAGAGGTATAATAAGTTTGTACACATCTCCCAACACTTCATAATAATAATAACAACATTACCTCAAAGTCCCTTGACCGTTCATATAGAGGTATAATAAGTTTGTACACATCTCCCAACACTTCATAATGATGATAATAACAACAACATTACCTCAAAGTCCCTGGACCGTTCATATAGAGGTATAATAAGTTTGTACACATCTCCCAACACTTCATAATGATGATAATAACAACAACAACATTACCTCAAAGTCCCTGGACCGTTCATATAGAGGTATAATAAGTTTGTACACATCTCCCAACACTTCATAATGATGATAATAACAACAACAACATTACCTCAAAGTCCCTGGACCGTTCATATAGAGGTATAATAAGTTTGTACACATCTCCCAACACTTCATAATGATGATAATAACAATAACAACATTACCTCAAAGTCCCTGGACCGTTCATATAGAGGTATAATAAGTTTGTACACATCCCCCAACACTTCATAATGATGATAATAACATCAACAACATTACCTCAAAGTCCCTGGACCGTTCATATAGAGGTATAATAAGTTTGTACACATCCCCCAATACTTCATAATGATGATAATAACAACATTACCTCAAAGTCCCTGGACCGTTCATATAGAGGAATAATAAGTTTGTACACATCTCCCAACACTTCATAATGATAATAATAACAACAACAACATTACCTCAAAGTCCCTTGACCGTTCATATAGAGGTATAATAAGTTTGTACACATCCCCCAACACTTCATAATGATGATAACAACAACAACATTACCTCAAAGTCCCTGGACCGTTCATATAGAGGTATAATAAGTTTGTACACATCTCCCAATACTTCATAATGATAACAACAACAACAACATTACCTCAAAGTCCCTGGACCGTTCATATAGAGGTATAATAAGTTTGTACACATCTCCCAACACTTCATAATGATGATAATAACAACAACAACATTACCTCAAAGTCCCTGGACCGTTCATATAGAGGTATAATAAGTTTGTACACATCCCCCAACACTTCATAATGATGATAACAACAACAACAACATTACCTCAAAGTCCCGAGACCGTTCATATAGAGGTATAATAAGTTTGTACACATCCCCCAACACTTCATAATGATGATAATAACAACAACAACATTACCTCAAAGTCCCTGGACTGTTCATATAGAGGTATAATAAGTTTGTACACATCCCCCAACACTTCATAATGATGATAATAACAACAACATTACCTCAAAGTCCCTGGACCGTTCATATAGAGGTATAATAAGTTTGTACACATCCCCCAACACTTTATAATGATGATAATAACAACAACATTACCTCAAAGTCCCTGGACCGTTCATATAGAGGTATAATAAGTTTGTACACATCCCCCAACACTTCATAATGATAACAACAACAACATTACCTCAAAGTCCCTGGACCGTTCATATAGAGGTATAATAAGTTTGTACACATCCCCCAACACTTCATAATGATGATAATAACAACAACAACATTACCTCAAAGTCCCTGGACCGTTCATATAGAGGTATAATAAGTTTGTACACATCCCCCAACACTTCATAATGATGATAATAACAACAACAACAACATTACCTCAAAGTCCCTGGACCGTTCATATAGAGGTATAATAAGTTTGTACACATCTCCCAACACTTCATAATGATGATAATAACAACAACAACATTACCTCAAAGTCCCTGGACCGTTCATATAGAGGTATAATAAGTTTGTACACATCTCCCAACACTTCATAATGATGATAATAACAACAACATTACCTCAAAGTCCCGAGACTGTTCATATAGAGGTATAATAAGTTTGTACACATCTCCCAACACTTCATAATGATGATAATAACAACAACAACATTACCTCAAAGTCCCTGGACCGTTCATATAGAGGTATAATAAGTTTGTACACATCCCCCAACACTTCATAATGATGATAACAACAACAACAACATTACCTCAAAGTCCCGAGACCATTCATATAGAGGTATAATAAGTTTGTACACATCCCCCAACACTTCATAATGATGATGATAATAACAACAACATTACCTCAAAGTCCCTGGACTGTTCATATAGAGGTATAATAAGTTTGTACACATCCCCCAACACTTCATAATGATAATAACAACAACAACAACATTACCTCAAAGTCCCTGGACCGTTCATATAGAGGAATAATAAGTTTGTACACATCCCCCAACACTTCATAATGATGATAATAACAACAACAACATTACCTCAAAGTCCCTGGACCGTTCATATAGAGGTATAATAAGTTTGTACACATCCCCCAACACTTCATAATGATGATAACAACAACAACATTACCTCAAAGTCCCTGGACCGTTCATATAGAGGTATAATAAGTTTGTACACATCCCCCAACACTTCATAATGATGATAATAACAACAACAACATTACCTCAAAGTCCCTGGACCGTTCATATAGAGGTATAATAAGTTTGTACACATCCCCCAATACTTCATAATGATGATAACAACAACAACAACATTACCTCAAAGTCCCTGGACCGTTCATATAGAGGTATAATAAGTTTGTACACATCCCCCAACACTTCATAATGATGATAACAACAACAACAACATTACCTCAAAGTCCCTGGACCGTTCATATAGAGGTATAATAAGTTTGTACACATCCCCCAACACTTCATAATGATAATAACAACAACAACAACATTACCTCAAAGTCCCTGGACTGTTCATATAGAAGTATAATAAGTTTGTACACATCCCCCAATACTTCATAATGATGATAATAATAACAACATTACCTCAAAGTCCCTGGACCGTTCATATAGAGGTATAATAAGTTTGTACACATCCCCCAACACTTCATAATGATAATAACAACAACAACAACATTACCTCAAAGTCCCTGGACCGTTCATATAGAGGTATAATAAGTTTGTACACATCTCCCAACACTTCATAATGATAATAACAACAACAACATTACCTCAAAGTCCCTGGACCGTTCATATAGAGGTATAATAAGTTTGTACACATCCCCCAACACTTCATAATGATGATAACAACAACAACAACATTACCTCAAAGTCCCTGGACCGCTCATACAGAGGTATAATAAGTTTGTACACATCCCCCAACACTTCATAATGATGATAATAATAACAACAACATTACCTCAAAGTCCCTGGACCGTTCATATAGAGGTATAATAAGTTTGTACACATCTCCCAACACTTCATAATGATGATAATAACAACAACAACAACATTACCTCAAAGTACCTGGACCGTTCATATAGAGGTATAATAAGTTTGTACACATCCCCCAACACTTCATAATGAAGATAATAACAACAACAACAACATTACCTCAAAGTACCTGGACCGTTCATATAGAGGTATAATAAGTTTGTACACATCTCCCAACACTTCATAATGATAATAACAACAACAACAACATTACCTCAAAGTCCCTGGACCGTTCATATAGAGGTATAATAAGTTTGTACACATCTCCCAACACTTCATAATGATGATAATAACAACAACAACATTACCTCAAAGTCCCTGGACCGTTCATATAGAGGTATATTAAGTTTGTACACATCCCCCAACACTTCATAATGATAACAATAACAACAACAACATTACCTCAAAGTCCCTGGACCGTTCATATAGAGGTATAAAAAGTTTGTACACATCTCCCAACACTTCATAATGATGATAATAACAACAACAATACCTCAAAGTCCCTGGACCGTTCATATAGAGGTATAATAAGTTTGTACACATCTCCCAATACTTCATAATGATGATAATAACAACAACAACATTACCTCAAAGTCCCTGGACCGTTCATATAGAGGTATAATAAGTTTGTACACATCTCCCAACACTTCATAATGATGATAATAACAACAACAACAACATTACCTCAAAGTCCCTGGACCGTTCATATAGAGGTATAATAAGTTTGTACACATCCCCCAACCTTCATAATGATAATAACAACAACAACAACATTACCTCAAAGTCCCTGGACCGTTCATATAGAGGTATAATAAGTTTGTACACATCTCCCAACACTTCATAATGATGATAACAACAACAAGAACATTACCTCAAAGTCCCTAGACCGTTCATATAGAGGTATAATTAGTTTGTACACATCTCCCAACACTTCATAATGATGATAATAACAACAACATTACCTCAAAGTCCCTAGACGTTCATATAGAGGTATAATAAGTTTGTAAACATCTCCCAACACTCCATAATGATGATAATAACAACAACAACATTACCTCAAAGTCCCTGGACCGTTCATATAGAGGTATAATAAGTTTGTACACATCTCCCAACACTTCATAATGATGATAATAACAACAACAACATTACCTCAAAGTCCCTGGACCGTTCATATAGAGGTATAATAAGTTTATACACATCCCCCAACACTTCATAATGATGATAATAACAACAACATTACCTCAAAGTCCCTGGACTGTTCATATAGAGGTATAATAAGTTTGTACACATCCCCCAACACTTCATAATGATGATAATAATAACAACAACATTACCTCAAAGTCCCTGGACCGTTCATATAGAGGTATAATAAGTTTATACACATCCCCCAACACTTCATAATAATAATAACAACAACAACATTACCTCAAAGTCCCTGGACCGTTCATATAGAGGTATAATAAGTTTGTACACATCTCCCAACACTTCATAATGATGATAATAACAACAACAACAACATTACCTCAAAGTCCCTGGACCGTTCATATAGAGGTATAATAAGTTTGTACACATCTCCCAACACTTCATAATGATGATAATAACAACAACAACATTACCTCAAAGTCCCTGGACCGTTCATATAGAGGTATAATAAGTTTGTACACATCCCCCAATACTTCATAATGATGATAATAACAACAACAACATTACCTCAAAGTCCCTGGACCGTTCATATAGAGGTATAATAAGTTTGTACACATCTCCCAACACTTCATAATGATGATAATAACAACAACAACATTACCTCAAAGTCCCTGGACCGTTCATATAGAGGTATAATAAGTTTGTACACATCTCCCAACACTTCATAATGATAATAACAACATTACCTCAAAGTCCCTGGACCGTTCATATACAGGTATAATAAGTTTGTACACATCCCCCAACACTTCATAATGATGATAATAACAACAACAACATTACCTCAAAGTCCCTGGACCGTTCATATAGAGGTATAATAAGTTTGTACACATCTCCCAACACTTCATAATGATGATAATAACAACAACAACATTACCTCAAAGTCCCTGGACCGTTCATATAGAGGTATAATAAGTTTGTACACATCTCCCAACACTTCATAATGATGATAATAACAACAACATTACCTCGAAGTCCCTGGACCGTTCATATAGAGGTATAATAAGTTTGTACACATCCCCAAACACTTCATAATGATAATAATAATAACAACATTACCTCAAAGTCCCTGGACCGTTCATATAGAGGTATAATAAGTTTGTACACATCTCCCAACACTTCATAATGATGATAATAACAACAACATTACCTCGAAGTCCCTGGACCGTTCATATAGAGGTATAATAAGTTTGTACACATCCCCCAACACTTCATAATGATAATAATAACAACAACATTACCTCGAAGTCCCTGGACCGTTCATATAGAGGTATAATAAGTTTGTACACATCCCCCAATACTTCATAATGATGATAATAACAACAACAACATTACCTCAAAGTCCCTGGACCGTTCATATAGAGGTATAATAAGTTTGTACACATCCCCCAACACTTCATATCGTTCTGCCTTTTCTAAACATTCAACAGCCTGCTCCATGAATGTTACAAGGGTCTCCTGTAAGTAGGTAAAATTACTTGTGAACATGATTAAATATTTGAAATTATTTTAACCCTTTCCCAAACAAGACCTGTTTTTGATATCCCTAGAAGAAAAGGCTTGGGAAAACATTGAGGCAAAAGAAGAAACTGCTGATAACCAGCAGTTTCTCCTTTTGCCTCAATATTTTCTTAGCTATATTGTACACAAATTTCTTTTTCAAAGTCCAATTTGTCGTCTGCAGTAACTTTCAAATAGGACCACCCTAAAATTTTGTCGTTTGGGAAACGAGTAAGACAGTTATATGATAAACGATTTATGTCATTTTCAGTATTAGTCCTATATAAGGTGATCTGAAGTCTATAAACGGTCCAACGTAATGCAACAAGAGCTTTGCAGAGCAGCGCATATACGCCCGAGAGGGGCTTGTCAGTAAAATGGGCATTATTTTTAAATTCAAGGGCAGATAATTCAAGAACGAAAAGAATTATCTGAATTCCGTAAGCGGTGTGCACAACTAGACACCGTGGAGATTCAATATGGCAAGTTTGATCAAATTCTGATAAAAGCTGTAGGAGGAGTTGCGCACACAAGAAATTGCTAACGGACGGACAGACGGACGACCGGGCCATAACATAAAACGACCCTTCGGGCGTATAAAAAGCTAATTTTTGTGGTTTTTATTATTAACAGGCCCGAGAATAACATTGGACCTTTAAAATGTTGCTGTCTGATAGTGGAATAATTCTTGTCTTCCACGCTATCATTTTTCCTCACCTCTGTATATTGCACATCTTGCATGCCACTATCGTCTTTAATGCCTGACTCTTCTTTCTCAATGTTGGGTTAGATTATGCAGTTCAATATTTATAAACACTTTAACCCTTTTCCACATAAGACCTGCTTTTGACGTCCCCCATGAAAGTGACTTGGGAAAACATTAAGACAAAAGAAGAAACTGCTGATAACCAGCAGTTTCTCCTTTTGTCTCAATATTTTCCATGCTATATTGTACACAAATTATATCTTAAATAAGCTCCATTTGTCGTCTGCAGCGGATTTTGAAATGGATTTTTTGAAATTTTGCTGTTTGGGAAAGGGTTAATTAAGCCTTTTCCAAACTATTACACCCGATGTGAAAACTCAATTTCAAGTGTATGAAATTTCATATTTTTTGGTCTGTTTTGGTAGAAAACATTGTGGGAAATGAAGAAATTGCTTATCACAAGCAATTTCTTCATTTTCCACTATGTTTTGCAAAGCCTTTATCTTGTGAGGATTCAAACGGTGTCATTGTGCGGTAATGGATTCTAAGCATTGCACGCCATTACATTTCTCACCTCTGTATATTGCACATCCTGCATACCACTGTCATCCTTAATTCCTGACTCTTCTTTCTCTATGTTAGGTGAGATGGGTTTAAATGCTGCACATCCTTGTGGAAACACCCCTGCAAATACAAGTCAAGAGGTTGTATAGGTTTTTTAAGCCATTCCAAAAGGCTAAAATTTATGGCGGCCGATTTCAAAAGCTGCTGGAGACGACAAAATTTATACAGATAAAGGTAGCCTTTGTGTACAATATGGCTGAGAAAATGTTGAGGCAAAAGGAGTAACTTCTGATTATCAGCAATTTCTTCTTTTGCCTCAATATCTTCACAACCTTTTTTATTACGGACGACAAAACCATGTCATGTTTGGGAAAGGGTTGAATTCATCAAGCCATTTCTTATACCAGACAATAAAATTTGAGACTGTCCCTCAAATTCAAAGATGTTGCAGACAACAATTTTAAGTGAATTAAATTATACTAATGGACAAAAGTCTTGTCCATGTTTAAAAGTGTAAATAATTCTGTAACCACTTGAGGTAAGTCGATCAAAATTTACATGCATCATGTGCATATACTGCTAAATGAGCACTGTATTCAAATCACCCGAAATCCATGTGAACTTCAATTTAATACCCTTCAACGTTGAAGAGTATTCCATTGAAGTTAGGCATTAACTCATGAGTATGTACTTATGTTTTTTCGAGAAACCAGGGCCTGATCTGTGTCACATCCCTGTAGAAAAAGCCTGGGAAAAATTCACTTAAAAAAATATCGGTATTTTAATTATGTAAAATGAAGTGCCTATGTAATCAGAAAAAGTCAAATAATTATGGTATTTCAGAGCTAAACCGATTACAAACATAAAATCATTGACAAATAGGTGAAGATTCCAGTCAGCATGGGAATGCCAAGCTAAACTGGTTCACTTATTTGGTCTTATAAAATTATTAAAGATAAAACTGTTGTGGTATTTCCCATCTAGACTAATTACAAACATAAAATCGTTGAAATATAGGTGAATTTTCCAGTCAGCATGGGAACTGCCAAGCTAAACTGGTTCGCTTATTTTGTCTTATAAAATCATAAAAGGTAAAATAATTATGGTAATTCTAAGCTAAACAGTCGTTGAGATATAATTGGAGTCAATGTGGGCACAGTATGAGAGACAGAGAGAAAGGTGGACGAAAGGATAAAAGAGCAATTTAGGAATGTACGGCTTATAAAAATATATATATATATATTTTTAAAATGATGTACTCCACAGACAGGTCCAAGAATCAGCGTGAATTAAAACACTACAAAATAGTACCGCCATCTAACTGTAGTGAGAATGCCGCGCGGTTCTAAATAACGTCATTTGACATCCGATAATGCGCGGGAACGTTAACGTCGTGATATCGCAGATAAAGCGACGTCAATGTCATATCCGCAGTTAGAAAAACAAAATGGCTGTATTAGTTTACAAAATAATTATGTAGTGCGATTAAGTTTTTCAAACTCTTGAAAAAGGCAAATTTCGCCGAAATATTGAATTGAGTATTTTATAATAGTATTTTTTCCTTTTGTTTTGCTTCTAATTGATATAGAGATGTGGAGTAAAAACTTTACAACATAAAGCAAAAATTCAAAGGGCAGATAGGTGTAAGTATAAAACAAATTTGCATGTCAACTTAAACAAGAGCTTCACAAAGCGGCACATATACGCCCAAGAGGGGCTTGTCAGTAAAATTGGCCATTTTCTTTAAATTCAAGGGCAGATAATTCAAGAACGAAAAAGAGTTATCTCAATTCTGTAAGCAATGTGCACAGCTAGACACCATGGAGATTCATTGTGGCAAGTTTGATCAAATTCTGGTCAAAACTGTAGGAGTTGCGCTCACAAGAAATTCTTAACAGACAGACAAACTGACGGTCACGGCCATAACATAATACAACTCTTCAGGCCTATGATAATAACAAAAGTATTAAGCTTAGCTTCATCACCGGAATAGCTTCTTAATTCTTTTTATATTTTTACAGTATAAAAGTGCACAAAAAATTTCCACACAAAACTTCAACACATGATCTTAAGGTAGAATACCCGTAATGTGGCCATTTTGAGGTTCATAAAACATCAGATTTTTTTTAGCAACCATCGTTACGTATCCAAAATTATTTGGGCACAGTTGTAAACATTCGGCAGTGGAAAGTTCCGCTGCCCAATGTCTACGATGTCGCATGAATAATTCTGACAAAGCACAAATCTCATTAGGGGTAGACTACCTTAACTGTCTAACTATTTTTCAAAAAGAAAATAAACAATAATTACAATATAGAAGAAAGACAATACTTTAACCCGTTACCACATATTGAAGATTTTAATTTGATGATCCAAAAGAAAAAGGCTTTGGAAAACATTGTTTTCACCAAGCTTTCTACTCATAAAGACAAATACAGTCAACACATGTTGTATCGAAGTCAGAGGGGGCCGTCGAAATACCTCGACATATCTGGAGTGCATTTTAGATCAATTTTTTTCATTTTTTTCAAAAGATTAATGTAACTGGTTTAATTATTTTTCTTGAAAAGATTCATACTAGAGGATAGAATACAATATGAAAGATATATATCCATAAAATTAAACAAATTCTACGTATAGTGAACTGATAACGAAAAAGGCAGAAAAACAAAAGTACAAATTTGAACAAGGGAAACAGTAATGACATAATATCAACAATAAAGAGGCAAAATACAAAACAAAACTCAAAATTGACAACTTGAAACAACAAGACTTACTTGATTTTATTTTTCCTGAATTCCAAGTCAGAATAAGGATTAATAGGTTTAAAATTCTAAAATACTAGTACAGTGGAAGAAAATCTTTTCACTTTCTAGATTTGTGTCATAATCTCTTTTCCATACAAAATAAAAAAAAATATATTCTAAAAGAATGTTAATCAAATATCTAAAATGTACTTCAAACAGATAAAAATTAAATGCCAATTAAAAATCAAAATTTACAATCTACTAAGTATTTTATTATTTTTTGTATTCATTTTACTTCCGCATTGTTATTGCTATAGATTGTTTTTTCTTTTAACCACACATTAAAAGCTTTACCTGTTATTCAAGCCATGTATTCCATAACAAAAAGCGATGACAAAAATAGGGTTTACAAAATGTTGATACCAAATTCACCAGATAGTACCAAATTCCCAAAATCGTTTAGGTATTTTTGACACCATTACCAATCTACATAAATATATACGGGTATAGTCCATAAATGTTGACCTTAACCTGTGGAATATGTAATGAGTAATTGAAATGCAAAATATTCACTCTCAGACAAATATTGACAGGAAAAGCATGTGTAGAATACAGTCACAAAGCTTATGGAAACTATTGACTCTGCTCGACATTGAGGATTGCTGGCGAGTATTGATCATTCTGTGTCACAATTACTCATTGCGTTTTCATCTGGTTCAGGTCAATATTTACAGACTATAAAGAGCAGTTATTCTAACTCACCTCGTTTCTTCAAGTATTCGGACACTAATGCTGCTATGTGAATGTAACAGTGGGCTGCCTGAAATGACAAACAAGTGTACAAATACAGTAACATGTAATTCAAGGCAAAAAATGAGTCCTGTATAAATCTACTAACTAAAGCTATTTCAAAGAAGTACAGAGTACAAATCAAGAACTGTCAAAAGACAGCAAAGCGTGACTATCAAGTGCTAGTTAGTGAAAGAGACTGATATTATGGTCACAAAAATACTTGCAAAGTTTTAAAACAATAGCTCTAGTAGAAACACAGTTAAAACTTTCCCACACATTTTGGACGCCCCACAAAATAAAGGCTTTGGAAAACATTGTGGAGAATGAAGAAATTGCTTGTGACATGCAATTTCTTCATTTCCCACAATGTTTTCTACCAAGAAAGACCCAAAAATGTTAAATTTTGTTCAATAGAAATTGTCGTCTGCAACACCTATGAGATTGGACAAAGCTAAAATTTTGTTGTTTGGTAATGGCTAACAGTGACAGTTGCATGTAGAAACTTTGCCAAATATTCCTAAGTTTGTAAAGGAATTTAACCCTTTCCCAAACAACACCTGGTTTTGACGTCCCTTATAGAAGTGACTTCTAGTGGTAGTTTCTCCTTTAGTCTCAATATTTTCCATGCTATATTGTACACAAATTATATCTTAAACAAGGTCCATTTGTCCTCTGCAGCATCTTTTGAAATGGAAATTTTGAAAAATTGCTGTTTAGGAAAGGGTTAACCAAAGCTTTATGTAATGACCCTACCTAATTAGTTTAACCCTTTCCCAAACAAGACCAGGTTTTGAAGTCCTTTATAGAAAAGGCTTGGGAAAACATTGAGACAAAAGAAGAAACTGCTAATGACCAGCTGTTTCATCTTTCGTCTCAATGTTTTCTGTGCTATATTTCACACAAATCCAGTCTTTTTCGAAATCTATTATGATGGCTGCATTAGCTTTTGAAATGGATTACCCCAACATTTTTTTCATTTAGGAAAGGATCAAGAAAAGAAGAACATTAAATTGCAGAACAAACTAGAAAACTATCACTAAAGCCTAAAGGTGATATAATACCGCCAACAATACATTTGTCCATACAAGCTTTTTTGTCGAAAACAATGGGCAATAACTCACGAAGTAAGCAAGGTAGAGTTATGCACCTTATACATTGCACTTCTCCTTAGTGAGATTTATCTACCAATGAAGTTTCACAATCAAAGCTACTTTACCTTAAGAGATATGCTCGGTACAAGTATTTTGTACTCTGACAGACAGATGGACAGACATATCAAACATTCATTTTGTGGGAGTATAAAAACATCCCACTAACCTCTGAATGGTTACCATTCCTTGTATGAATCCCTGCCATAGAGTCAAGCCACGTTTTCCGTAGTTCGGGGGTACTCGCGTACGAGTTAGCGAGACTATACTGTAGATCGATCAACATTTCTGGGTCGCGTTCGTGTTCCTTCATCTGCGCCGTTGCCATCATGACAGTCTTTATGCGCTTCGTCAGGTCCTTCACTTCATGACTAAACTTTGACTTCTGGAAATAATATTTCAATACTTTGTCGCTTTTCAACGAAAACCTCGTTTAAGCTGCAGTTACGAGGTTTTCATAGAAAAGCAACCACATGTAAATTAACAAGAGCCGTCACAGACGTCCCTAGAGAATTGACTCATTCATTAAGCCCGCTTTTCCAATGATGCATTTTTTGTACACACATTATTTATAAAATATGGTCTAGAACATCTCATTTATCACATAAGTACAAAATTTCATTAAATTCTGCCCATTAAATGAAGAGAAATGAGAGAAAAACTAATTTTTACATTAAGGCCCCTTTTTCCATGACAAAGCCTCAAATTAAGAAACAGAAAAAAAAGACCCTAGGGAATATCCCAGGGAGTTCACATGTGAAGTTTCATTGAATTTGGTCCAAGGGTTACTGAGATTTGGCTGTGGACGGGCAGACACACGGACAGACAGACGGATGGATGGACAGCATGGCGACTATAATATGCTCCCCCGAAATTTTTTCAGGGAGCATAATAGAATGTATTGGGGAAAATTTGCAAGCTTATCATGACCGTCTTGATGCGCTTCGTCAGGTCCTTAACTTCATGACTAAACTTTGATTTCTGAAAATAATATTTCAATACATTGTCACTTTTCAATGAAAACCTCGTAACTGCAGCTTAAAACAAGCTGCATTTACGAGGTTTTCTTAGAAAAGCAATGACATGTAAATGAATAGAATGTATTTAGGAGAAAATTGCAAGCTTTTCGTGACCGTCTTGATGCGCTTCATGACTGAATTTTGATTTCTGGAAATAATACATGTAAATAAATGCATACGAAAACAAGAGCTTTTGGAGGACAGCAAAGCGTGACTATCAAGTCCGAGAAAGGGTAAAAAATTCATTGAATCAAGTCAGAGTAATGACTCTTTGCCTAGAAGTATATACTATGGTCACAGAAGCATGTGCAAACTTTCATAGCAATATAATAGCATTGTTAGAAACAGAGATATGACAGTTGCCAGGAAAATCTAACCACAACCCAGGTGTCCCAAATAGTACCCCCCCCCCCCAACCCCCCCCCCTCCCTTCTACAAATAGTTGCACTAACAAGAGTTGTCCACGGACAACATAGCTCGCCTATACGAGAGCTTGTCACAAAAACAGCAATTTATTTAAGACTGGTGTGAAGACTGGTGTTTATCGATTAATATAGAAAAAACTAAAATCCTGATTTTTAATAAGGCGGGTAGATTGATAAATAGTCACAAATTTGTTATCTTCGGAAATGCTCTATCATGTGTAAATACTTATAAATATTTGGGAATTATGTTCTCCGCTTCAGGATCCTTTACACCAGCAAAAAAGCAACTTTATGATAAGGCTGTCAAAGCACTCTACTCACTTAAACGCAATATTTTATCGCTTAATCCAAGCATCCATACAAGTATACATGTTTTTGATCACATTATTAAACCCATTTTATTATACGGGTCTGAAATCTGGTCATGTTCTATTTCAAAAAAAGCTAATATTGATGACTTATTTGATCCTTCTAAAGTATGTAAAAATTTCTACTCCGAAAAACTTCATATTCATTTTTGTAAATATATTTTAGGAGTCCATAAAAGAAGTTCTAATTTTGCTGTAATGTCTGAACTAGCCAGATACCCTATTCAAATAAATATACTACTTTCAGCCCTATCTTATTGGCATAGACTTGAGACTACTTCTTCGGATCTTCTTAACCCTTATCATGCTAAGCGCGACCACAGGTCGCGCTACCCTACCCCATTTGCCACCACTAAGCGCGACTCTAGGTCGCGCTACAAGGGTTCCCTAGATATGAGCCTCGTATTCACGAACTGATGACGTTTTATGCAAGTTTTGAGCTATATTTAGTAGGACACTCTCAGTGAAGGTCAATTCTGTAAAAATATCAGCCAACCAAAAGCCTTAGACGTCATAATGATGCACTGAATATTCAAAAGTGAAATTGGGAAAACCCTAATCCAAAATGGCGGCCCTCAGAAGGCGAACATGCTGATGAAGTTTTGCGTGAATTTTTGATGATAGTGACTTTTAAGCGGAAAGTAACTTTAGTAGTGATGGTTAGAAATATATTTGGAACAAAATATCGTTGATTTGGACTTTGTGTGTAAAATACCAATGGAATAATCGCCCCGATAGCGGAACGTACCAACTGTCACTTTTAATGGGTCGGACTTGATTGACAACGAATTTGTTATGATGTAATTTAAGTGGGTCAAAGTAAACCAACAACATGGAATTCTCGATAATCCTACATGGTATGTAGTCTTCTTTCAAAAACATAGGGTTTATAGGGCTAAAATGCCTCATAAATTCAATTTATAGTGTCGGAATAGGTGCATCCCATTTATATGTTGTGCACAGTGAATTAATTCAGCGGTACGGAGGTGTACTAGTCAAAATTAATTCAGCATGATAAGGGTTAAAGATGCTTTTGCTTGTTCCAAAACATTACATAGTAAAGGTTGTAATAGTTGGTTTACTCATATCAGTAATATTCTTGAGTTGCTTAATTTTCCTGCATCAACTAACTTGCTACTAGATATGAACCTTAAATCTTTTAAAAGGCTTGTTAAAAGTCATCTGCTAGAAAGATACAAAACATTTTGGGCCGAATCAAGAACTAATAATATTGATGGGAAATTAAGGACATACTTTTCATTCAAAATTCATTTTGAATTTGAACATTATCTGACTATTATTAAGAATTTTGAGAAACGGAGGTCATTAACCAAATTCCGTATCAGCTCTCATAGGCTGAAAATAGAAAGAGGTAGATTTTTAAAACCTCCTATTCCCGTCGAAAATAGGGTATGTGATAATTGTCCTTTTGAAATAGAAGATGAATATCACCTTTTAATTCGGTGCCCTAAGTATACCCATGTTCGAAATAATTTGTTTGATGTTGTGCAGAAACATTGTAGCAACTTTTATTTGTTAAAAGATAAGCATAAATTTGATTGGCTTATGTCTAACACTGATTATCATGTTATAACTGAACTATCAAATTTTGTGCATGAATCATTATCCTTACATGCATCCTAATGTAACCCACCCTACACTTTGATGCTTTTTTTAAACCCATTCCCAAACATAGAAGCCTCTTGACCCCCTTCGAGATACAGGCTTTGGAGACCATTGTGGAAAATGAGGAGATTGTTTGTGACGGACAATCTCTGCATTTCCCACAAGGTTTTCTACTCACAAAGACCAATAAATATAGTCATTCACTTGAAATTGTTGTCTGCATCATCTTTGAATTTATATAGTCATATTCACTTGAAATTGTCGTCTGCATCTTCTTTGAATTTGGAACAGTATAAATTTTTGCTGTTTGGTAATGGGCTAACACACAACAAGATAAAGGGTTTGAAGACTTTGGGAGGGTGAGGAGGTTGTTTCTAAGAACTATTTTCCTCATTTCCCCAATGTCTTCTGTCAGTAAAGACTTGATACATTGTAAAATTTTGTTAATCAGTTTTGCATCTTAAATATAGACATGTCCAAAATTGAGCTGCTGGTAGGTGGGTTAACAACTGGTTTCAACTTGATACTTGACTTATAGTTTGTTATACATGTATGCTGAAATATCACAGTATTGTTAAGATGTATAGATATTGTATTCCGTAATATGTACGGATATGTTTTTCTCTTTTTTCGCCCTTTCCGTTACAAGACCTGGCTTTGACGTCCCTCATGAAAGGCTTTGGACGGTGTTGAGACGGAGGAAGGGGACACTGATAATCAGCATCTTCTCCTTTTGTCTCAATATTTCCGGACCTATTTTTTACACAGTTTCTACCTTAACCTACATTCATTTGTCTCATACAGCAGCTTTAAAAATTCGAACATACTAAAATTTTGTCTTTTGGGATAGGGCTATCATCTTTCTCTATAATCACACATAATCATTGTATGGGGATTGTCCCCTATGATTGTTTGTCCTTAGTGGACCCTTGATTGGAATAAAGCTATTGTCATTGTCATTGTCATTGTCATTTAAGGTAGCCGAATGCGATTCCATAACTAGAAAACTGCCCTAGAGAATTGACTCATACTGTCACATGTTATAAAGTGAATCCATACAGACAAATTAAGATAACAAGAGGGCCATTGGCCCTGAAGCGCTCACCTGATAACTTTTTGTATACCAATTTTCAGGTTGATTGGACAAAAAATGTGACCTCTAGGGTGCACACAATGTTTAGCTAAGATTTGACCTCGTGACCTAGAATCGATCAAGACAATCATTCTGATCAATTTCCAGGTTGATTGACCAAAAAATGTGGCCTCTAGAGTGCACACATGGTTTTACAAAGATTTTACCTCATGACCTAGTTTAAGACCCCAGATGACCCAATTTCAATCTTGTCCGAGAATTGATCAAGACAGTCATTCTGATCAATTTTCAGGTTGATTGGGCAAAAAATGTGGCCTCTAGAGTGCGCACAAGGTTTTTGTAAGATTTGACCCGTGACCTAGTTTTTGACCCCAGATGACCCAATTTCGAACTTGTCCGAGATTTCATCAAGAAAATCATTCTGAGCATATTTCAGGTTGATTGGGCAAAAAAGGTGGCCTCTAGAGTGCACACAAGGTTTTTCTAAGATTTGACCCCGTGATAATTATAGTTTTTGACCCCAGATGACCCAATTTTGAACTTGTCCTAAATTTCATCAAGATAATCATTCTGATCAATTTTCAGGTTGATTGGACAAAAAATGTGACCTCTAGGGTGCACACAATGTTTAGCTAAGATTTGACCTCGTGACCTAGAATCGATCAAGACAATCATTCTGATCAATTTCCAGGTTGATTTAGCAAAAAATGTGGCCTCTAGAGTGCACACAAGGTTTTTCTAAGATTTGACCCCATGACCTAGTTTTTGACCCCAGATGACCCAATTTCAAACTTGTTCGAAATTTTATCAAGACAATCATTCTGAGCAAATTTCAGGTTGATTGGTAAAAAAATGTGGCCTCTAGAGTGCACACACGGTTTTTCTAAGATTTGACCCCGTGACCTAGTTTTTGACCCCAGATGACCCAATTTCAAAGTTGTCCGAGATTTTATCAAGACAATCATTCTCAGCAAATTTCAGATTGATTGGGCAAAAAATGTGGCCTCTAGAGTGCACACAAGGTTTTTCTAAGATTTGACCCCGTGACCTAGTTTAAGACCCCAGATGACCCAATTTCAAACTTGTCCGAGATTTTATCAAGACAATCATTCTGAGCAAATTTCAGATTGATTGGGCAAAAAATGTGGCCTCTAGAGTGCACACAAGGTTTTTCTAAGTTTGACCCCGTGACCTAGTTTTTGACCCCATATGACCCAATTTCGAACTTGTCCAAGATTTTATCAAGACAATCATTCTGAGCAAATTTCAGGTTGATTGGGCAAAAAATGTGGCCTCTAGAGTGCACACAAGGTTTTTCTAAGATTTGACCCCGTGACCTAGTTTTTGACCCCAGATGACCCAATTTCAAAGTTGTCCGAGATTTTATCAAGACAATCATTCTGAGCAAATTTCGGATTGATTAGGCAAAAAATGTGGCCTCTAGAGTGCACACAAGGTTTTTCTAAGATTTGACCCCGTGACCTAGTTTTTGACCCCAGATAAGCCAATTTCGAAGTTGTCCGAGATTTTGTCAACACAGTCATTCTGATCAATTTTCAGGTTGATTGGGCAAAAAATGTGGCCTCTAGAGTGCACACACGGTTTTTCTAAGATTTGACCCTGTGACCTAGTTTTTGGTCCCAGATGACCCAATTTCGAACTTGTCCAATATTTCATCAAGACAATTATTCTGATCAATTTTCAGGTTGATTGGGCAAAAAATGTGGCCTCTAGAGTACACACAAGGTTTTTCTAAGATTTGACCCTGTGACCTAGTTTTTTACCCCAGATGACCCAATTTCAAACTTGTCCATAATTTCATCAAGACAATCATTCTGAGCAAATTTCAGGTTGATTAGGCAAAAAATGTGGCCTCTAGAGTGCACACAAGGTTTTTCTAAGGTTGACCCCGTGACCTAGTTTTTGACCCCAGATGACCCAATTTCAAACTTGTCCGAGATTTCATCAAGACAATCATTCTGATCAATTTTCAAGTTGATTGGGCAAAAAATGTGGCCTCTAGAGTGCACACAAGTTCTAAGATTTGACCCCGTGACCTAGTTTTTGACCCCAGATGACCCAATTTCAAACTTGTCCAAGATTTGATCAAGACAATTATTCTGAGCAAATTTCAGGTTGATTGGGCAAAAAATGTGGCCTCTAGAGTGCACACACGGTTTTTCTAAGATTAGACCCCGTGACCTAGTTTTTGACCCCAGATGACCCAATTTCGAACTTGTCCGAGATTTTATCAAGACAATCATTATGAGCAAATTTCACGTTGATTGGGCAAAAAATGTGGCCTCTAGACTGCACACAAGCCAAAGGTTGACGGACGACGGACGACTGACGACGGACACAGCGGTATCACAATACCTCACCATGAGCACTATCGTGCTCAGGTGAGCTAATAAAAAAGATAAATCACCGTCTAAGGAAAGAATGAAGGCCGTCTCAAAACCAGCACTGAAATGGCTATTTTTAACATGGAGGCCAATGGGAAATTTGAATATTTTTACACAAACGTTAAAAAATAGAGAATTTCTGCCCAAGAGGATTTTATAATACTTTGTAAATTGATGAACCTGGCCATGATCTGTAAAACCGTCCGGACGCCGGACAAAAAGTGACCACAATAACTCACCTCGAGCACTTTGTGCTCAGGTGAGCTAAAAACCCTGTTATTTAGAAATCCACCTCAATCTTAATGCAATCAACCAATTACTAGACTCTGCCCTACCTTTTGTTTAGAGAACGTAATAAATAATGCATGAATTTGGCTTCGTGAAATCTTCAATGTTTGTCTTTCATGCTGGCTATTTTTAGAAGTATAATCCAACTACTGAAATCTGACACCATAGTCTACACCAACTTCTACCAACTAATCCCAATTTATTTTGTTTCCCTCACATCTTCTTTATGAATCTAGAATGTTTTCTTTGCAAAATCATCACTGCACTTGTCATCTTTAATTTTTGCATTATCAAAGTCTTGGTACATAGATTTACATCTATCAGGCATGTATTGTAGAAAGTTGGAAAAGAATAATTTGACAGAACTGGTAGAAGAACATGCTTATGGTATCTTTTCTTTAAAAAGATGTTATGAAAATATTCTTCTACTACCATTTATGCACTCAAGGAAACACAAAGTGGATTTGATACTAGATTTCAGATATAAGAATATAATTGACTTAGCTAGCGCATGCAAGGCACATCAATTTGGTAAGGCTGAAATACAGCTCATAAATAGTCCCTCCCTTGACAGCCAGAAGTGGCTATCAGCAGTTAAAATTTAACTGCTGATAGCCACTTCTGGCTGTCAAGGGGTGATTATTTTTAATAGTCTGTTACATTTTGAAAATATTATCAAAAACTTTTTTGAAAGTTACCTGCAATAAGTTGAGTGGTCATCTAAGTGATAATTTAGCAGATGCCAGCCATTCCCATTTTAACCTTTACCCGTAAAAGACCTGTTTATGATGTTCCTAATAGAAATGGCTTGGGAAAACATTGAGGCAAAGGAAGAAAATACAGTAAATCAACATTTTCTATTTTTACCTAAATATTATTATTATGTTCATGCTATATTATACACAAATCAAATTCTAATTAGCATTAATTTTGCTGTCTGTAGCAGCTTTTGACTTTGACCACCCTAAAATTCTGCAGCCTGGTAATGGATTAAAGTAAGAAAATTCAAGGCTGCTTAATATTTAGCACTCAACTTGTCAATAAAACGACATATACAGTTGTCCCACGCTAATCTGATGTTTATAAACAAACCTTTGACCTATTAAAACATGTTATTTTAGAGACGAATGTGCAAATCGCCTATAATTAGTTATTAGTTAAGATATATTTTTTATTGTCCGGCGGGAATCAGAATATCATGGGACAACTATATGTTTCTTAAAGAAATAAAATCAAACATTAGATCAACATTCTGAGAAGGAATTCATGTCACATATAGAAATTTTGAGATGCAAGAACATTTAAAAGCTTTCAGAAATGATTTACAGATACCAGAGAAACATAGCGTAGACTTCATGTAGAGCAAAGTATAATAACATATAGCCTGACAGAGAGATCGCTTACCGATCCAGAGTCTTCAAACATGTTTATCAAGGATCTCTAAAAACCCAAAGTAAACAAGAGCCGTCATAGACGGATTATGCTCCCCAAATAAGTGTTTGTCACACAGAAAACCTATCATACATTAAGCCCCCTTTTCCTATGACAGATATTTTTGTACACACATTATTTATAGAATATGGTCTAGAACATCTTGTTTATCACACAAGTATAAAATTTCATTAAATTCTGCCTATATGATGAAGAGAAATTAGAGAAAAACTAATTTTTACATTAAGGTCCCTTTTTCCATGACGCAGCCTCAAATTATAAAAACAGAGAAAAAGTCTCTAGGAAATGTCAAAGGGAATTCACTTGTGAAGTTTCATTAAATTTGGTCCAAGGGTTGCTGAGATCTGGCTGTGGACGGACGGACGGATGGAAGGACAGCTGGACGGACGGAAGGACAGCATGGCGACTTTATGCTCCCCCGAAATTTTTTCGGGGAGCATAATAAAGTTTCTACATTGGTATCAAATGCCATAAGGGCGGTTTTCCCAGATCATAGCTCAAATATCAAAAGCATTTACAGTACTTTTGTACTTAGCTCTGCAGATACCCATAGGAAATTTTATCTTAACAATTTAACACCATATTCAGTCTATAATATCGTACTATTCACCAAACATTTCACAGAGCTGCAGATAAGGGGGGGTAAAGACTTTTCAAATTAAAACATTAAACGCTCATAAAACCCTATGTTGTGGGTACTTGTTGGAACTGACCTGATGGGACGGTTC
This sequence comes from Fragum sueziense, assembly GCA_963680895.1. Lineage (NCBI taxonomy): Eukaryota > Metazoa > Mollusca > Bivalvia > Cardiida > Cardiidae > Fragum > Fragum sueziense. The sequence goes on from OY804607.1 coordinate 6,775,865, forward strand.
AACTGTTGTGGGTACTTATTTGAAACACCCCATGGAGACAATTCCAATGAGTACCCAAAATATAGGGTTTGGATTTGAAATAAAAGAAATATATAATGTCTTCATCCCCTCTTATCAGTTGTTCTGATTTCATTTCTAGTTTTGCACCATTCTAAGACCCTAATTTTATCTTAACGACATAACACATTATTCAGTCTATAATCCAATTCACCAATCATTTCAAATCTAGTTTTGTACCATTTGAATACCCTGGTTTTATGTTAACAATGTAACATCATATTCAGTCTATTATAATCCTATTCACCGATCATTTAAAACTAGTTTTGTACCATTCTAAGACCCTGGTTTTATGTTAACAATGTAACACCATATTCAGTTTATAATCCTATTCACCGATCATTTCATATCTAGTTTTGTACCATTCTAAGACCCAAAATAACATGGCGTGACTTACTAATTCAACTTCCCCAAATATATGTATCAGTGATCTCTATAATGCAAGTTCAAAGATATTTTCATTAAGGTACATAATCTTGTAATAGTGAATAAACTCAAATTCATCTCTTTTCTTTAGCAAACAGTGGCTAAGCATTAGTAATAAAAGTGTAAAACTCATTTCTTGTACAAACTAGAAGTATCATGAGCAGAAGTACATCCCACATCTAAGATCTTGTTCCAGGATCTACAATATTCAACAAGAGCTGTCCGCAGACAGCGCGCTCCACTTTTGATCGCTTTGATAGTATTGAAAAAACTTTAACCTTTGTTGCAACACCGACGCCAACGCCCGGCCTTTCGATTGTCGGTGCACAAAGGAAATTTAGAATCACGAGAAAGGTATATCTAGACTAGAGATACATAAATTTTTAGCCTAGGAATATGTACAGTTAACCAATTACCACACAGTCACCCTTTTTTGACTCCCTACAAGAAACTGACTATGGAAAACAATGTGGAAAATGAACAAATTGCTTGTGACAAGCAGTTTCTTCATTTCCAACAATATTTTCCATACAAAACTAGAAATCTATCACTGAAGGTGATAAAAATACCCCCGCCACCACCTTTGTTAGGACAAGCATTTTTGTTGATTTAGGAGCCATACTCAGAAATTGTCAATCAAATTTTATTGAAATTTGGTCCAATCAGGGGCCATAACTCAGAAAGTATCGGTCTGATTTCCATGAATTTTGCATCTTGCATATATACAGATCCTTGTGCATACCTGTGCCAAGTATGAAGCAAATCGTTCATTAACTGTAGGAGGAATTGTCCGGACAAGCATTTTTGTCAAATCAGGGGCCATAACTCAGAAAATGTCAGTCTGATTTTCATGAAATGTGCATCTTGCACATGTAGAGAAGTTAATGCACACCTGTGCCAAGTATGAAGCAAATCAGATAGTAACTGTAGGAGGACTTGTCCGGACAAGCATTTTTTGGTAAAATCAAGGGCCATAACTCAAAAAGTATCAGTCCGATTTCCGTGAAATTGTGCCAAGTATGAACTAAATCGGTCCACAAGTGTAGGAGAAGTTATCCGGACAAGCATTTTTGGGTCAAATCAGGGGCCATAACTCAAAAATTATCAGTGCGATTTTCGTGAAAGGGGGTGTCTCACGAATAGGAAAAATAACTTGGGAGTCTGCCCACGCTCGGAATTTAATGAAATTTGGCGTGATGTTAGTATACTAGATAACGGTTCATATTCATGAAATGTTTCAAATCGCACATTCCAGAAAACAATTTTCTCGGAATTTTAAGTTTTCACCGTGAAAAAAGAGGGTACCCTGATTAAAACAGTGTGCAAGCGTTCTGGTTGTTAGTTTCATCGCGTAATTTATTCTAAAAATAATGCCCAGTAGTCCGTGATCCTGTATGAAACAAAAATATATATAATTATGTACAAAAAAATTGTTTTATATCAACTGATGTAAGGGGGTAACCCAAAAATTCATTGTTTTTAAATATTTTAAGCAAATTCTGTTCAAAAATTTTCTTTGTTCCAGTTTTTGTCAAGATTTGAAAATTATGTAAAAGTTGCGCACAAATATACTGATAATTATCGTGAAATATCGAGAAAAAATAAAACCGGTAAAATGTTGCTTTTGGAATTTCCCCCTGAATAGGGCACATTTCCAAGAATGGGCAAAATTAAGATTTTTTAAAAATGACTTTTTTCAAATGTTTTGTTTACTTTTTTGGTTATTTTAGTTTACCTGAGGATAAATCAAGATGCAAGGCATTTTTTCGGTTATTTCCTGTGATCTGTCCGTGTGGTTGTCTGTCTGTTGGCATTTTCTCAAAAATTCTTTTTTCTCCCAATCTAATATGTAAATCTTTTTGAAACTTGATAAAAAGTAACCTTGGGTTAAAGGAGTACAACTCTGTGTATTAGAATTTCTTTTTGTCATAAACTTTTGTTGCTGTGGCAGCATAAAAGGGGAAACATTTCATATAATAAAGATAAGCTATTTTTGTAAAGCTTTACACAGCCATGATGTTTTAAATTTTGTATGTAAGTTTGCTAAGGGGTAGACTTCAAAGTTGGTTACAATATTTTTGTCCAGGGTCACATTAGATCTTGTCGCAGGTGTACCTTCTTTACAAAAAAGAGAGGAAATTTTCTATAAAAATGATTTTAAATTATTCAAGTCAGCTGTGATTCATGAAAGCTAACAGCAAGAGTTATTTATAGATCTTTTGAAACATGAGAAAGCAAATAAGAAAAAGCACCGATTTCTCTGATGGCATTTGACAATCGTGCAAAAGTGAAAATATTGTTGTGACTAGCTGCCACTACAAGATGTAAGTCTGCCTGGAAAAAGTTTAGGGAGCTCCTACCAATTTTGACCAGCAGGAATCTTCCAATGGCCACCAGAGGCAGACTATACTCCAGTTACATACGGCCTGTACTGTTATACGGGTCCGAGACATGGGCAGTGACATCTACCACACAAAAGAAGCTGATACGCAACGACAAGGCCATGATTAGGTGGATCTGTGGGACCAAGCCAGAAGATAAAGTGTCACTCCAGACCCTAATCTCACAGCTTCATATCAGAGATCTGTCAGAAATTCTCAGGGCAAACAGATTGAGATGGTTCGGCCATGTGGAACGAAGTAACGGATGGGTGTCAAAAGTTCGATCCATTCAAGTACAAGAACACAAAGGACGCGGGAGACCAAAACTGACATGGGAAGAGGTGGTGAAGAGAGACCGCGAGGCAGTAGGATTGACGAATGTAAACCCCTTCGACCGACAAATTTGGAGAGGTAGACTCAGATCGCGACTGGGCAGCCAGGCCCCACCCTCTGTAGAGGACTAATCAACGGCCTGGATAATCAAAACAGGATAGTGAGTGAGTGAGTGAGTGATGCATAAGAAACAGATAATCCAGCTCCCATGTGACTTTTAAGGGCTATTGATGGCTAAACAACATGTTAATCATATGACATCATTGAAATGTGTATAGATTGTGTATCAATACAGGTTAAGCTATGGTCAGAAAAATAATTTGAGGAAATAATTGCACCCTGTTTTATCCCAATAGGGCCACGTTTTGAAATAAACAAGCACATTTTCAACTGTGTAACCGAAAAGATATAATGCTGTAACAGTCTTTTACTGAATCATAGGGGGCCTTCCATATCATGTTAGTTCATTACCGGCGCTTAGAGCAAACATATTTGAATATGTATTGGTTACCCGGAAGGGCACCTTTTGATGCTTTACCGTACCGATTCTAAGCGTCTTTCCAATTTCATAACATTTGGCTTGACATTTATTGCATGTCATAGTCTCACTAAAAATGGTGCATAGACAATGTGACCAAATAGTAAAGAAAACTTGCAATGTGTATATGTATTCCTAGCTTGGCTTCCATGCATGTAATTTTGTAAATATAAGTAATATTTATATTAATTCTATGTTTTTTTCCAATGAGTTTTTTGGGCATGAATATTGCTGTAGGTTTGTACTGTATGCTACAGTTGATTTTACTGAATATAAAAATGTTTTTAGGAGCACAATCAAATTTTTACTGAATACAAGTTTTGGACCAAAACATCACCTTCATCAATACTATGTATTATATGACATTGTTACCGGTTTTGGATTTCCATATAATTTGGCTCAAAGTAAGAGGAAATATGTAGCATGTTTTTGTGATGATATGGAATCTTGACAAAGACTCCAACATACTTAACTTTGGAATTCAATTTTACTCTTTTCAAAAATTTTGCTGAAAAATATGCATTTTTTCATGATTAATTCAATAAAAAACATTCATAATAATTTCCTCAAATACCTTTTTTGGTATGAATGTAATGCCTTATGTGTCTCGGATCAAATTCAATTGACAGATCTTGAAAATACACAAAACTAAAGTTTTGCGACACATGAAAAAGGGGCCATGTTTCATGTCATAGTGGGAATAAGTCAAGGTGGCTTTTTGGGATCCAGTTTGGATTATCTAAGAAACTAAATGCATTTTCATAGCTTGTATATGGTCCTTTATCACCATGCAGAATTAAAAGAAAATTCATGCGTGGGCAGATTTGAGACACCCCCTTTGCGTCTTGCACATCTACAGGTCCTAATGCACACCTGTGCCAAGTATGAAGCAAATCGGACAGTACAGTTGAGAACATCATGAAATTGACATTTTGAGTGGAATGGGAATGTTTTATGAGCGGATGAACGGATGAATGGAATGAGTGTTTTGAATGATTTTGTGTATCTAAAAAATCGATAACATGCCCACGATAACCTTTCAACCAATCAAACTTGATCTTAAAATAGTAACAGCTTGATATCGGAAATTTACCAATATTATAGGTATGAAGGTTTATCGATAATACGCCCACGATAATATTTCAGCCAATGAAATGCCTTCTTTTTATAACAACCAATTAAACCTGTGAGCGTTTTTAACGTTCATTGAGCGCTATGAATGGTTTTGTGATCGGAATGAATGAACGCTGGAATGGAATGATTTTGAGTGGAAAGGATTTTATGTGAATTTCATGATGTTCTCAACTGTAACTGTAGGAGGAGTTGGCCGGACAAGCATTTTTGGGTCAAATCAGGGGCTGTAACTCAAAAAGTATCGTCCGATTTCCATGAAATTTGCTTCTTGCACATTTACAGGTCACAATGAACACTTGTGCCAAGTATGAACTAAATCGGTCCAGAAGTGTAGGAGGAGTTATCCGGACAAGTATTTTTTTGTCAAATCAGGGGCCATAACTCAGAAATTATCAGTGCGATTTTCGTGAAATTTGCGTCTTGCACATCTACAAGTCCTAATGCACACCTGTGCCAAGTATGAAGCAAATCAGACAGTAACTGTAGGAGGAGTTGGCCGGACAAGCATTTTTGGGTCAAATCAGGGGCCATAACTCAAAAAGTATCGGTCCGATTTCCGTGAAATTTGCGTCTTGCACATCTACAGGTCACAATGAACACTTGTGCCAAGTATGAACTAAATCGGTCCACAAGTGTAGGAGAGTTATCCGGACAAGTATTTTTTGGTCAAATCAGGGGCCATAACTCAAAAAGTATTGGTCCGATTTCCGTGAAATTTGCGTCTTGCATCTACAGGTCACAATGAACACTTGTGCCAAGTATGAACAAAATCGGTCAACAAGTGTAGGAGAAGTTGTCCGGACAAAGTTTTGGAGACAGACCAACCATCCAACCAACCATCCAACTATCCAACCAACCACTGGACCGACAGGTTGATTCCAGTATACCCCCTCCAAACTTCGTTTGCGGGGGTATAATGATTAAAAAACGTACTTTTTCATTCATTTTAAGTTGTCGTCTGCAACATCTTTGAATTTAGACCAACCTAAAATTTTGTGGTTTGGTAATGGGTTAACATGTGACAGTCACAATATTTTGTCCCATTTTTTCATGATGCAGCATAACATGGTGACTGAGAATATTGTGCGAAAATTTCATCACAATCTATCCATCGATGCTGTCCCCCTTCTAAGTTTTTCAGTACAAGACATAATATGAATATGACAAAATGTGTCAGATGTGGTGACTAAAACAGCAAAAATTCTTTTGAAGTACATAATGTATATTGAATAAAACCTAATTTAACCCTTTCCCAAACAAGACCTGGTTTTGACATCCCTTAAAGAAAATGCTTGCGAAAACATTGAAACAAAAGCAGAAACTGCTGATAATCAGCAGTTTCTCCTTTTGTCTCAATATTTTCGGTACCATATTTTGACACAAATTCTATCTTTACTAACATCCCTTTTGTCTTTTGTGGCACTTTTTGGAGTGGTTCACCCTAAAATTTTGTCGTATGGGAAAGGGTTAAGACTTACCGTAACAGATTTATCCGAGTTGGCATAACTATTAATGAGGGCCAAGCTCTCCTGGAACCTGTTGTTACTCAAGGTCACGACCTTGCCAATCAGCATGGCTACAGATATGATCACCTGTAAAAAACAAGACATGTTTGTGAAACATGAATGCCCCTGAAATGGCAATTTTTCTAAATTGTTTTAAAAGTTGTTTTCATATAAAGGGTTGATAAGGGTTGAAGGATGACCTTGAGGAAGGTTATTTTGCATGGAACAGATAGATATCATTCAAAGAAAGTCACATACCAAATTTGAGCTTTGAATGTTGAATACTTTCGGAGAAAAGACAAATATTAAGTTTTCGGACAGACAGACGGACAAACAGTGAAAAAATATGCCCCAAATCTTTCGATTGTATATCAATAAACCTTTCAAACATTCCCGATGCACTTCCATCCATTTTTTTATTGTATGTTCTTGGTTATAGTAACACAGTTTTGGTTATCTGCAGTTTCTTTTACTTGAATATGCCTAACATTTCATTGGTTAGCAACAATTTAAAGGAGAAAGATAAATTTTCAAGTAAATTTTTTTCTTTATCTGAAAGACAAAAAGATGAAAAGACAAACAAACAGATATGCATAAAATGACTCTTGTTTCATAAATAATAAGAGCTGTCAGAAAAGAAAATTGATTGAATGGGATTCAATGCCACTTTCAACTGCTATGCTCATATTCTAGCAGCTAGATCTAACCATGATTCCTGGTATTAATCTCCCTAGTACCAAATCTGAGCCTCCAGCTGCCCTCTCACTTAGAAAATTTACATTCATTTGTGAGTAAGAGACAAATAATAATTGTCAAATGTAAGAAAGGATATTTGCTGAGCAGGGGGTTGGACTCAAAACTATTGGATTAAGATATAATCTACTGAGCTATCCAGACTAGGCTCATAAAAGAAAATACATGTATCCTCTTTTTTCAATGAAATCCTCATAACTGCAGCTTGTTTTAAGCTGCAGTTACGAGGTATTCGTTGAAAAGTGATGATATCACAGACAAGAGGACCATGATGGTCCTTAATCGCTCACCTGAACCTAGATAGAAAGAAAGTCACAATGTTGTCAAGTTCAAAGCACATGATTTAAGATGTAAGATTATGATCCAGCTGAAAACTGCTTTCATAATCTTGAATGATCAATATTTGTGGCTGTTACAGTAAAAACAAAGTGGAAGAAAACAACAATTTTGTCACAGTCAAGGGCACATAACTCTGTTCTGATAAAAATATTCTCATCAACATTATGTCCAATTTTTTTGATTGGTCAATATATTGTTAGAGTGAAATTAAAGTCGAAAACTGTAATTTTGTGAAATTCAAGGGCCAATAACTCTGTTTTTTTTAGTCAAATCAAGCTGAAAGTATCACTCATCCAGGATCTTATGGCCACCATTCTTGTGGCCAAGTTTTGTCTTGATTAGTCAATAAATGTAGATGCTACAGTGTAAACAAATTCGAAAACAACAATTTTGTCAAATTTAAGGGCACATAACTCCAGACTTCCTACATCAAACACACTGAAAATCGAAGTCATCCCAGATCTTATGGTTACCAACATTGTGGCAAAGTATTCGTCTTAATCGGTCAATATTTGTAAATGTTAGAGTGGTAACAAAGTCAAAACTAGCCATTTTTGACGTTCAAGGGCACATAGCTCCGGACTTTCATGTCCGATCTGACAAAAAATCAAACTCATCTGAGAACTTATAGTTACCAATAATGTTGCAAAGTTTCGTTTTGATCGGTCAATATTTGTAGATGCTAGAGTGGTAACAAAGTCAAAACTATCCATTTTTGACGTTCAAGTGCACATAACTCCAGACTTCCTAGTCCGATCTGACTTAAAATCCAACTCATCTGAGAACTTATAGTTACCAACATTGTTGCAAAGTTTTGTTTTCATCTGTCAATATTTGTAGATGCTAGAGTGGTAACAAAGTCAAAGCTAGCAATTTTTGACATTCAAGGGCACATAACTCCAGACTTCCTATTCCGATCTGACTCAAAATCAAACTCATCTGAGAACTTATGGTCATAAATATTTTCAATAAGTTTGGTTAAGATTGGTCAATATTTGTAGATGCTAGAGTGGTAACAAAGTCTAAACTATCCATTTTTGATGTTCAAGGGCACATAACTCCAGACTTCCTAGTCCGATCTGACTCAAAATCGAACTCATCTGAGAACTTATGGTCATACATATTTTGACCTAGTTTGCTTAAGATTGGTCGATATTTGTAGATACTAGAGTGGTAACAAAGTCAAAACTAGCCATTTTTGACATTCAAGGGCAGATAACTCCGGACTTCCTAGTGCGATCTGACCCAAAATCGAACTCATCCGAGAACTTATGGTCATACATGTTTTGACCAAGTTTGGTTAGAATTGGTCAATATTTGTGGGTGCTAGAGTGGTAACACCAAAATGTGGACAGACGGACAGACAGACGGACGCCGACGGTCGAAAAGCGACCACAATAGCTCACCTTGAGCACTTTGTGCTCAGGTGAGCTAATAACTTACTTGTAAATGAACTCTTGTGAAGCTCTTCTTCTTGTTGAACTCAAAGTTTGCTTTCATCAGCTGATACAGCAGTATACAAGATTCCTTCCTAGTGAAACTAAGTCTTGAATTACAGCACCGTAATAACTGAAAATAAGAAGTAAAACTGTCAAATTTCTTATGGCAATAAGATGAAATACATAGTTAAAAAACATTTCAAGGGGTCAGTGCAACACTATTGTAAGTGCCTATATAGATATAGGCACTTACAATAGTTTTGCACTGACACCTCGATTTTGGATGGAAATAAAATGCCCTTTAACTATTTCCAATGGGTAAACATAAACAAAAGCTTCACAGAGCTGCACTTATACGCCCAAGAGGGGCTTATCAGTAAATTTCAAGGGCAGATAATTCAAGAATAAAAGAGTTATCTGAATTCCCTTAGCATTGTACACAAAAGGAAATAATAGTGATTCATTGTAGTAAGTTTGATCAAATTCTGGTTGAGACTATGTGAGAAGTGCATACAAGAAAATGGTATTTTTGTAAATTCAATGTCAGATAATTCAAGAACAAAAAGAATTATCTGAAGCTGATAATTAGAATTTTCTACTTCTGTCTCAATATTTTTTGTTCCTTCTACCATGCTTATTCTAGGGGCGGATTTGGTGCAGTGGTAACGCACTGGACTTGTAACACAGGGCTCGCAGATTCGATCCCCCGCCTCTACAGTCTTTCGGATGAGACAATAAACCAAGGTCCTGTCTCCATATGACCTTAGCAGTTGAGTGGGACGTAAAACTCAATAAATCCTAATTCAAATCCATGCTAATTCTGTCATTTCCAATATCCCTTGTTTGGATTACCCTACAATTTTGTTGTCGGGTAATGGGGTATACATACCTCATAACACAGATCTCCACATAAACGGGCGTCTCCTTTAAACAGGACATTTGGAAACTGAAATAAATATGAAAAGTCATTTTATTTTAACATATCGCTGCTTTTCATCGAAAACCTCGTATCAGCAGCTTGTTTTAAGCTGCAGATACGAGGTTTTCGCAGAAAAGCGACAATATTCCATCTATCATAAGATACAAACATAATCTGTATTTCAATCTAAAAGTGCAAATGTTTAGAAGTGTTTTTTTTTCATCTTTTACATTGTCACATTACAACAAAGTTGACATACCATTTTTCTTTAAACAAACCCTGTTTTCAACAACACTTCAGAATGTTACTTTAAGCCTGAAGGATTTCTATTCACTAAATTGGTGTAGATTTTCTTTTTTAATGACTTTTTGTCTGTAATTTAGGAATGGTCTGGTATTGTCCAAGAACATATTAATCAAACCAATTGTGCAAGGGAAACTGGAAACAGTGACCTCATTTTCCAAAATAAATTTATAAAGTACAGTTGCATTCTCAATAAATAGGAGCCATTTGGATTTAGAAAAAAGCGAAAAAGTGATATCGAAGAAACTTGGCTTTGATTTGTTAAAAAGCATGGCATACATCTGTAGGGTGCAACTGCAAAATATTTTCAACATGAATTAGACGATACTCGAGATACAGTATCTTCAATCAGCCCAATAAAAGTACCATTTTTACTAGTGAAAGGTTCGTTGCTAATGAAATGTCAATTTTAAATTCTTGTTACTTTTCAATATGACGACGTACATGGACATGATTGATTACTATCAATAGATGATATGTTAATATTTATGAACATTTTTAATTCCCAAACAGTTTAAATACTCAATCTTCTTCAATCCAATTCCAAAAACTACCTATTTAGAGACATAGATCGAACTGTTAGTGTGTAATTTCTGCAACTTTTTTAATTGCAGTATATGATGTAAGGTGCAATAAATAGTTTTGATTCTTGTTGAAATTCTATTGCAGTTATTATAAGAATAAAAGTGGGCTTTATCGAGGGGCCTTTTCTATGATGAAAATAGTTATTTACGATTCATTCTTATATCTCAATAGTAACGAACCTTACTATTATTACTAGAATGTTGAATTCTAGTAAAATTGCCAAGATGTTGCAACGAGAAATAGAAGAAAATAAAGTTTCATAGGGTTTATAATCTTTAATGCATAATAGAGAAAATTATAAAGTTTCCAAGTTGACGTATTTATGACCAGGCTTTACTGTATCATGGTATCGGAAAAGATAACATGTCGGTATCACCAATCAGGTTATGCGCAATCATAGCTTCATTCTAAACATTTTCTAGTCAGATTTAATTGTGGAAGGTGTGTAGTTAAAATTAAGTCACAGAATTGATTCCATAAACACTTTAAGTATCGAATTCGAGCCAATTTACGCCATATTCTTGTTGTGTACGGTTCGCTACCTTAAACCTCAATTCAATTTGAATTGTTTCTTTTTCATTTATTTAATACACGTTATTAAACAATAGCAAGAACTGAATATATCCTTACCACGCCGATATGAGATGTAGCAAGATATCCGAATTGCCAAAAAAGCACTTCCACGAAAACAGTATATCTACTTTGTAAAAGAAATGGTTAATTTGAAACATTTTTATACAACCGTTTTTAAAAAATCCGTTACTTTTTATGGCTTTACTTTGTATACTGAATAAACATGTTTATAGTCTTAACTGATAAAAATAATCCCGAAACATCTTTTCGTTTGGTTGATTTTTGTCGAATCAACAGATACAGTATAGTAAGAACCAAGGTACAAATTGTATTTATTGTCTTGGTAAGGTTCGTTACATCCTTTGTCAAACCTTCACCCGAAATAGATACAAGATCATTTTAGATATACACAAGATGTGTTCAAATGTTATGGTTTCTAGTCGAAAAGTCGAATACATTTTGCCTTTAGAGCTGTATGATGCTAAAATCTTGATTTCGATTCATTTCAATTGAACATCTTTTAAAATGATATGTTGCACCCTTTTGGGGGTGAATATTAACAAAAACGAAATATTTTCATGCGTCTTACATGAGAAAATTCAAAAGAAAGATATAAGTCTATTGAAATATAATTTCGCTAAAAACACTTGAGGTTGATATGAATCTGTATATAAAGTATGAAAATCAAGTAAGGTTAGTTACTATAATAACGAACTTTACATATGATTGATTTTTCGACGTCTTTTCACCTCTTAAATTGTCTTTGGTACAAATAAATATCTTTTTTCAACCAAAACATATTCAACTAGAATATCACTGAAAGTAATCATACCCCCCAAAAGCCCAGTTTTTGTGCATTTTAAAAGGTTGATTTCATTTGAATTGCGAGCTGATCAATTGGGAAATAGAGCTAACATAAAATCAACAGACTAAACAACACATGTAAATGTTGCAAAAAATACCAATTCTTAACAAAAGGATATAACTCATTTAACAATCCCCAAGCTCACCCTGCCATGCCCATATTTTTAAAAAAAACCCAAAAATTCACAACCATGTTTTGAAGACAGTCAATCAAGGAACATTCCTGTAAGATTTGGTTCAAATTGCTTTTTTAAAGAATTTTCCCATCATATCGTTAGGTCTGATAAGCCCTGCCCTGCCATTACCACATTTTTTGCAAATTCACTAACACATTTTGAAATAAGTCACCCAATGAACATTCCTGCCAATTTTGGTAAAAAATCGCCGAATAAAAAATTCACAAACACATTTTGAAAAGAGACACCCAAGGAACGTTCCTGCCAAGTTTGGTAAGAATTGGCTCAGTAGTTAAGGAGGAGAAGATTTTTGAAGAATTATCTGAAGATTTCCCGAAGTCGGCTAAGCCCCGCCCTGCCACGCCCACATTTTTTGACGAATCAAAAATTCATGAACATACATTGAATACAATCACTCAAGGAACATTAGTGCTAAGTTTAGTTTAAAATGGTCAAATAATTGATGTTTAAAGATTTTTCACATGATTTCTCTAAGTCCGATAAGCCCCGCCCTGCCACGCCCACATTTTTTGACGAATCAAAAATTCATGAATATACATTGAATACAATCACTCAAGGGACATTAGTGCTAAGTTTAATTTAAAATGGTCAAATAATTGATTTTTAAAGATTTTTCACATTATTTCTCGAAGTCCGAAAAGCCTCGCCCTGCCACGCCCACAATTTTTGAGGAATCAATAATTCACGAACAAGTTTTGAAAAGAGTCACCCAAGGAACATTCCTGCCAAGTTTGGTAAGGATTGGCCTAGTGGTTAAGGAGAAGATTTTTGAAGAATTATCTAATGATTTTTAGAAGTAGCATAAGCCCCGCCCTGCCACGCCCACATTATTTGACAAATGAAAAAATCATGAACATACATTGAAAACAATCACTCAAGGGTCATTCCTGCCCAGTTTGATTCAAATTGGCCTGATAATTGATTTTTAAAGATTTTTCACATGATTTCTCTCAGTCCGAAAAGCCCGACCCTGCCACGCCCACAATTTTTGATGAATCAAAAATTCACGAACAAGTTTTGAAAAGAGTTACCCAAGGAACATTCCTGCCAAGTTTGGTAAGAATTGGCCCAGAGGTTAAGGAGGAGAAGATTTTTGAAGAATTATCTAACGATTTCTCGAAGTAGCATAAGCCCCGCCCTGCCACGCCCACATTTTTTGATGAATGACAAAATCATGAACATACATTGAAAACAATCACTCAAGGGTCATTCCTGCCCAGTTTGGTTCAAATTGGCCTGATAATTGATTTTTAATGATTTTTCACATGATTTCTCTAAGTCCGATAAGCCCCACCCTGCCACGCCCACGATTTTTGACGAATCAAAAATTCACGAACAAGTTTTGAAAAGAGTCACCCAAGAAACATTCCTGCCAAGTTTGGTAAGAATTGGCCCAGTGGTTAAGGAGGAGAAGATTTTTGAAGAATTATCCAACGATTTCTCGAAGTAGCATAAGCCCCGCCCTGCCATGCCCACATTTTTTGACAAATGAAAAAATCATGAACATACATTGAAAACAATCACTCAAGGGTCATTCCTGCCCAGTTTGATTCAAATTGGCCTGATAATTGATTTTTAAAGATTTTTCACATGATTTCTCTCAGTCCGAAAAGCCCGACCCTGCCACGCCCACAATTTTTGACGAATCAAAAATTCACGAACAAGTTTTGAAAAGAGTTACCCAAGGAACATTCCTGCCAAGTTTGGTAAGGATTGGCCCAGAGGTTAAGGAGAAGATTTTTGAAGAATTATCTAACGATTTCTCGAAGTAGCATAAGCCCCGCCCTGCCACGCCCACATTATTTGACAAATGAAACAAGAGGGCCATGATGGCCCTAGATCGCTCACCTGAAATTTTTCGCCTTGTTGAAAAAAACATTTTGACCTGTATAGCAGCAAATTAAGAATTTTGCAATAAAGCCCCTTTTCCTCAGTTTTTCAAAAGAATGAAACAAAATTCAGCCTTTTCAAGTGTTTGCTCTTTTGCCCTTTTTCTGGTGCCGCTGCACTAAGAGCTTTGATATTAATCAAATTCTTATAACAACTTTAAAAGTTTCTTCACTCAAGGATCATTCATTTGAAGTTTTAAGAATATTGGTCAACTACATGTAGTAAGCCAGAAGATTTTTAAAAGATTTGGCAATTTTCCCCTTTTCTCATGCCGCGGCAGTCAAAGGCTTTCATGGAATCAAAGTCTCTCAAAAACTTTGATAGCCCTTCACCCAAGGATCATTCATGGGAAGTTTCAAGAAGATTGGCCAACTAGTTGAAGGCAGAAGATTTTTACAATGTTTGGCTATTTTCCCCTTTTCTCATGCCAAGGCAGCCAAAGCCTTTGATGGAATCAAATTCTCTTAACAACTTTGAAAGCCCTTCAACCAAGGATCATTCATATTAAGTTACAAGAATATTGGCCAACTAGTTAGGCAGAAAAGGGTTTTTAAAAGATTTTGCTATTTTCCCCTTTTCTTATGCCGCGGCAGCCAAAGTCTTTGATGAAATAAAATTATTTTAACAACTTTGAAAGCCCTTCATCCGAGGATCATTCATTTGAAGTTTCAAGAATATTGGCTTGCTAATTAGGCAGAAGAAGATTTTTAAAAGATTTGGCTATTTTCCCCTTTTCTCATGCCGCGGCAGCCAAAGTCTTTGATAGAATCAAATTCTTTTAACAACTTTGAAAGCCCCTCACTCAAGGATCATTCATATGAAGTTTCAAGAATGTTGGCCTACTGGTTAGGCAGCAGAAGATTTTTAAAAGATTTGGCTATTTTCCGCTTTTCTCATGCCGCGGCAGCCAGAGTCTTTGATGGAATCAAATTCTTTTAACAACTTTGAAAGCCCTTCACCCAAGGATCATTCCTGCCAAGTTTCAAGAAGATTGGTCCAGTGGTTTAGGAGGAGAAGATCTTTAAAGAAATTGTGGACGGACGGACGGCCGGACGGACGGCCGGCCGGACGGACGGACGGACGACGGACAACGACCGATCACAATACCTCACCTTGAGCACTTTGTGCTCAGGTGAGCTAAAAATCATGAACATACATTGAAAACAATCACTCAAGGGTCATTCCTGCCCAGTTTGATTCAAATTGGCCTGATAATTGATTTTTAAAGATTTTTCACATGATTTCTCTCAGTCCGAAAAGCCCGACCCTGCCACGCCCACAATTTTTGACGAATCAAAAATTCACGAACAAGTTTTGAAAAGAGTTACCCAAGGAACATTCCTGCAAAGTTTGGTAAGAATTGGCCCAGAGGTTAAGGAGGAGAAGATTTTTGAAGAATTATCTAACGATTTCTCGAAGTAGCATAAGCCCCGCCCTGCCACGCCCCCATTTTTTGATGAATGACAAAATCATGAACATACATTGAAAACAATCACTCAAGGGTCATTCCTGCCCAGTTTGGTTCAAATTGGCCTGATAATTGATTTTTAATGATTTTTCACATGATTTCTCTAAGTCCGATAAGCCCCACCCTGCCACGCCCACGATTTTTGACGAATCAAAAATTCACGAACAAGTTTTGAAAAGAGTCACCCAAGAAACATTCCTGCCAAGTTTGGTAAGAATTGGCCCAGTGGTTAAGGAGGAGAAGATTTTTGAAGAATTATCCAACGATTTCTCGAAGTAGCATAAGCCCCGCCCTGCCATGCCCACATTTTTTGACAAATGAAAAAATCATGAACATACATTGAAAACAATCACTCAAGGGTCATTCCTGCCCAGTTTGATTCAAATTGGCCTGATAATTGATTTTTAAAGATTTTTCACATGATTTCTCTCAGTCCGAAAAGCCCGACCCTGCCACGCCCACAATTTTTGACGAATCAAAAATTCACGAACAAGTTTTGAAAAGAGTTACCCAAGGAACATTCCTGCCAAGTTTGGTAAGGATTGGCCCAGAGGTTAAGGAGAAGATTTTTGAAGAATTATCTAACGATTTCTCGAAGTAGCATAAGCCCCGCCCTGCCACGCCCACATTTTTTGACGAATGACAAAATCATGAACATACATTGAAAACAATCACTCAAGGGTCATTCCTGCCCAGTTTGGTTCAAATTGGCCTGATAATTGATTTTTAATGATTTTTCAAATGATTTCTCTAAGTCCGATAAGCCCCACCCTGCCACGCCCATGATTTTTGACGAATCAAAAATTCACGAACAAGTTTTGAAAAGAGTCACCCAAGAAACATTCCTGCCAAGTTTGGTAAGAATTGGCCCAGTGGTTAGGGAGGAGAAGATTTTTGAAGAATTATCCAACGATTTCTCGAAGTAGCATAAGCCCCGCCCTGCCACGCCCACATTTTTTGACGAATGAAAAAAATCATGAACATACATTGAAAACAATCACTCAAGGGTCATTCCTGCCCAGTTTGGTTCAAATTGGCCTGATAATTGATTTTTAAAGATTTTTCACATGATTTCTCTCAGTCCGAAAAGCCCGACCCTGCCACGCCCACAATTTTTGACGAATCAAAAATTCACGAACAAGTTTTGAAAAGAGTTACCCAAGGAACATTCCTGCAAAGTTTGGTAAGAATTGGCCCAGAGGTTAAGGAGGAGAAGATTTTTGAAGAATTATCTAACGATTTCTCGAAGTAGCATAAGCCCCGCCCTGCCACGCCCCCATTTTTTGATGAATGACAAAATCATGAACATACATTGAAAACAATCACTCAAGGGTCATTCCTGCCCAGTTTGGTTCAAATTGGCCTGATAATTGATTTTTAATGATTTTTCACATGATTTCTCTAAGTCCGATAAGCCCCACCCTGCCACGCCCACGATTTTTGACGAATCAAAAATTCACGAACAAGTTTTGAAAAGAGTCACCCAAGAAACATTCCTGCCAAGTTTGGTAAGAATTGGCCCAGTGGTTAAGGAGGAGAAGATTTTTGAAGAATTATCCAACGATTTCTCGAAGTAGCATAAGCCCCGCCCTGCCATGCCCACATTTTTTGACAAATGAAAAAATCATGAACATACATTGAAAACAATCACTCAAGGGTCATTCCTGCCCAGTTTGATTCAAATTGGCCTGATAATTGATTTTTAAAGATTTTTCACATGATTTCTCTCAGTCCGAAAAGCCCGACCCTGCCACGCCCACAATTTTTGACGAATCAAAAATTCACGAACAAGTTTTGAAAAGAGTTACCCAAGGAACATTCCTGCCAAGTTTGGTAAGGATTGGCCCAGAGGTTAAGGAGAAGATTTTTGAAGAATTATCTAACGATTTCTCGAAGTAGCATAAGCCCCGCCCTGCCACGCCCACATTTTTTGACGAATGACAAAATCATGAACATACATTGAAAACAATCACTCAAGGGTCATTCCTGCCCAGTTTGGTTCAAATTGGCCTGATAATTGATTTTTAATGATTTTTCACATGATTTCTCTAAGTCCGATAAGCCCCACCCTGCCACGCCCACGATTTTTGACAAATCAAAAATTCACGAACAAGTTTTGAAAAGAGTCACCCAAGAAACATTCCTGCCAAGTTTGGTAAGAATTGGCCCAGTGGTTAGGGAGGAGAAGATTTTTGAAGAATTATCCAACGATTTCTCGAAGTAGCATAAGCCCCGCCCTGCCACGCCCACATTTTTTGACGAATGAAAAAAATCATGAACATACATTGAAAACAATCACTCAAGGGTCATTCCTGCCCAGTTTGGTTCAAATTGGCCTGATAATTGATTTTTAAAGATTTTTCACATTATTTCTCTAAGTCCGATAAGCCCCGCCCTGCCACGCCCATGATTTTTGACGAATCAAAAATTCACGAACAAGTTTTGAAAAGAGTCACCCAAGAAACATTCCTGCCAAGTTTGGTAAGAATTGGCCCAGTGGTTAGGGAGGAGAAGATTTTTGAAGAATTATCCAACGATTTCTCGAAGTAGCATAAGCCCCGCCCTGCCACGCCCACATTTTTTGACGAATGAAAAAAATCATGAACATACATTGAAAACAATCACTCAAGGGTCATTCCTGCCCAGTTTGGTTCAAATTGGCCTGATAATTGATTTTTAAAGATTTTTCACATGATTTCTCTAAGTCCGATAAGCCCCGCCCTGCCACGCCCCCGATTTTTGACGAATCAAAAATTCACGAACAAGTTTTGAAAAGAGTCACCCAAGAAACATTCCTGCCAAGTTTGGTAAGAATTGGCCCAGTGGTTAGGGAGGAGAAGATTTTTGAAGAATTATCCAACGATTTCTCGAAGTAGCATAAGCCCCGCCCTGCCACGCCCACATTTTTTGACGAATGAAAAAAATCATGAACATACATTGAAAACAATCACTCAAGGGTCATTCCTGCCCAGTTTGGTTCAAATTGGCCTGATAATTGATTTTTAAAGATTTTTCACATGATTTCTCTAAGTCCGATAAGCCCCGCCCTGCCACGCCCATGATTTTTGACGAATCAAAAATTCACGAACAAGTTTTGAAAAGAGTCACCCAAGAAACATTCCTGCCAAGTTTGGTAAGAATTGGCCCAGTGGTTAGGGAGGAGAAGATTTTTGAAGAATTATCCAACGATTTCTCGAAGTAGCATAAGCCCCACACTGCCACGCCCACATTTTTTGACGAATGAAAAAAATCATGAACATACATTGAAAACAATCACTCAAGGGTCATTCCTGCCCAGTTTGGTTCAAATTGGCCTGATAATTGATTTTTAAAGATTTTTCACATGATTTCTCTAAGTCCGATAAGCCCCGCCCTGCCACGCCCACGATTTTTGACGAATCAAAAATTCACGAACAAGTTTTGAAAAGAGTCACCCAAGAAACATTCCTGCCAAGTTTGGTAAGAATTGGCCCTATGGTTAGGGAGGAGAAGATTTTTGAAGAATTATCCAACGATTTCTCGAAGTAGCATAAGCCCCGCCCTGCCACGCCCACATTTTTTGACGAATGAAAAAAATCATGAACATACATTGAAAACAATCACTCAAGGGTCATTCCTGCCCAGTTTGGTTCAAATTGGCCTGATAATTGATTTTTAATGATTTTTCACATGATTTCTCTAAGTCCGATAAGCTCCGCCCTGCCACGCCCACAATTTTTGACGAATCAAGAATTCACGAACAAGTTTTGAAAAGGGTCACCAAAGGAACTTTCCTGCCACATTTGGTAAGAATTGGACCAATGGTTGAGGAGGAGAAGATTTTTGAAGAAAAACCAACAGACAGACAGACAGACAGACAGACCAACAGACAGACAGACAGACGGACAAGCTGACTCCTATATACCCCCCAAATTGAATTTGGGGGGTATAATTAATGATGCACCATCATTTTCCTGAGATTTAAGATAAACAGAAACTTGCTTTGTCTTAAATACATGGACTCAAATTCTGGGCACAAAATCATGTTTATCTGATAAATAAAGGTTTTGAGAAGCCAAAAAATGATGGATACAATTTAGTACTTTCTAACAGGACCCTGTTTTTCAATATTATCATGACCATTCACATTTTTATAGGAAACTACTGATTCAAATGATTTTTTCAGTAACGAACCTTACAAAACGAACCTTACATTTGTACTTTGATGTCATATTTTGAGATTATTACAAGAAACTTGTAAATTGATCGTATGTTTATTTTCTAACAGTAATAAAGTATTTACGATGATACAACAGTTAAAGTAATAGATGTTCGTGTATGCAGAAAACGTAGGTAACTAACCTTACTGCCTTAAATATACGCTATAAAATTAATTAGTAAACCAACGATAATATCCGTATCATTTAAATGACAACAAAATCGAGCTGATTTTCAGTAAAAACGGTGTATCTGATATCAAATTGTTACTTTCATTCACGTTTTTACCCCTTTATGCTATGAATTGTGCCCTCCAATCTAAAGAATATATCAAAATTTATATATTTGGCGACAATTTTCAAAACCCTATATTTTATTATAATTGGAAGACAAAACAAAATATATACGGTTTTCGGACACACAATATTTACTCAATGAAAATGGTGTGCACAGTTTATGGTTTATTGCCTAAGTTTTAAAACAAAATCATTTTGAAATGTATAATTTAAATCAGCGACAGTTACGAACCTTACAAATTTGGGTATTCTAGCTTGCATATATCACATATGGTGTATGGCTGGGATAGAAAGTGTTTCTCATTAAAGCCACCCATTGTCCCTCTATCAGCCACGACATATAATTCAGTATACTGCCTGACCATATTCCAGAAAATATACGGCGACAACCAAAATACCAATTGGCTCCCTTATATTGAGAATGCGTGACAATGCAATTTCTTCATTTTCCACAATGTTTCCAAATACAGTATCTTTTGGGGCATCAAAAGGTGTCATTGTGTGGGAATGGGTTAATTACATTGATGCCTAAAATCATACAGGCTTTGGAAAACATTATGGAAAATAAAGAAATTGTCTGTGACAAGTAATTACTACATTTCCGACAATGTTTTCAACTTAGAGAGAGCAATTTCATTCGCTTGAAACTTGTTGTCAGCAAAACTTTTGAATTTGGACAAGTCTATAATTTTGCAATTTGAGAAAGGGTTAATTCTGAAAAAGATAATGTCTATGTTAACCTTAGCATGTATTCTTTCTAATTCAAAATGACAAGGTAAAATTATACCTTTCTAATAAAACTCCTCCAAATTGCAAATATATGCTTCTGTAGTGTCTCTGACTGGCTAGTTTTGAGGAAATGTAGATACAATTCAAATACTGTACACATCAATGTGTTATCTCCATCCCTATTGGATAAATCCCCCTGTAAAATATGTAAAATCATCTCTGATTGGCTAGTTTTGAGGAAATGTAGATACAATTCAAATACTGTAAACATCAATGTGTTATCTCCATCCCTATTGGATAAATCTCCCTGTAAAATATGTAAAATCATCTCTGATTGGCTAGTTTTGAGGGACTTTAGATACAATTCAAATACTGTACACATCAATGTGTTATCTCCATCCCTATTGGATAAATCCCCCTGTAAAATATGTAAAGTCATTTCTGATTGGCTAGATTTGAGGAAGGGTAAATACAATTCAAATATTATGGTCACAGAGGCATGTGCAAAAAATTTCAGAGCAGTAGCATTAGTAGAAAGAGATTTAATATACTTGCATGTAAAAACTTAACCAAAACATTTTGCCGACACAAACACCTGGGTGAATAGAATAGCCCCCCCCCCACCCATTCTACGAAAAAGTCTCACTAAAAATGAAGAATTTACTTCGTGGTGTGCATTTTGACAAGACATAAAAGTTAATGAGGCAATTTTTAGGTCACGAGTTATTTACCTTAAATTTGTCAGTGTACACACTAAGAACGTCGAGGACAATAATACCAGCCTCTGTGGACATGTTGGCCTCCGACAGGGCGCGCATCATTGCGTCAGCTTCTGACGACGTAGTCACTGAAAATATAGATAATTCATAAATCATATGGCTGCTTCTCAACAAAAATCTTGTAACTGCAGCTTAAAACAAGCTGCAATTACAAGGTATTTCATGAATAGCAACCATAGACAGAGTGCACATCATCGCGTCAGATTCTGATGACGTAGTCACTGAAAATATAGATCCAGTATTTATTCTAGGATTTGAATAAAGTGGGGGATCTTCCCCCACCTCCTGAAAAAATGTGGGGGATTTTGAAAAAATGTGGGAGACACTAGAGTCAATTACTATAAATGACTATATAAGAAAATTATTTTTTGTATGGTTTTCATTATGCTTTAAGCCTTCATTAATGATCATAAAATATTCAAATTTCTTTTTTTACCTTCCTAAGTTAATTCATACATTATTTTATTCAGTTTGTTCAGGAAATGGGGAGTTCTAAAATATTAAGTTCATTTGGGGGTTGAACAATAATGGGTACGAATGTACCAATTAACTTTCTTTGTCTCGAAACAAAGTTTCAGAACATATTCTTTATAAAAGGAAATGATATTTAAATCACAAGTTCAGATTTTCTCTTGAAAATTTACCTTTTATCCACTACAATAGTTTCTCCATAAAAAATAATTTTGGGAAAAAAGATCGCGATGGCGGCCATGATGGTGCCAATTCATAGACTGGCTTTTGTAAATACCAAAGATTTTCTTAAAACAATGAAAGGTGCAGTAGATTTGAATTTTCTATTGACATTAGATACTTTTCAGCCTATCTAAAGCGATATCCCAGGCTTTAAAATGGATTTTGCTTCAAATTTCGTTTGATTGATATCTACGGCAATATGTAATCAAAGTACCAAGAGTATTTCAATTTGCGGGATTTTCCCGCTCGCACATGAAAAATTTGAGGGATTTGTCAGAAAAGTGGGGGATTCCCGCAATCCCGCGTCCTAGAATAAACACTGTAGATCAATTCATAAATCTTGGCCTCAGACAGGGCGCGCATCATCGCATCTGCTTCTGATGATGTTGTCACTGAAAATATAGATCAATTCATGAATCATATTGCTGCTTTTCAACAAAAATCTTGTAACTGCAGCTTAAAACAAGCTGCAGTTACAAGGTTCTTCTTGAATAGCAACTATTTGCTATTACTAAGTATTATACAATCACTATTATCATCATCCATAACTTAAAGGGAAATCAACCCAGCTCTCGAAAACAAGACCTTGTTTTGTCAACCCTAATGAAAAAGGGCACAGAAAACATTGATACAAAAGAAGGAAATGCAGATAACCAGCATATCTTCTTTTGCTTCAATATTTTTGGAGCTATATTGTATACAAAACTTGCTTTTTGTCAACATTAATTTTCTTGGCTGCAGCTTTCTCATTAGAGGAGGCTTAAATTTTGTTGTTTGGGAAAGGGTTAATTAGATACAAATAGTTCTGTTAGACAATAGACAATATGTGAACTTTGAAATTAACCAAATGGGGTTAAACAAATTTTCAAAAACAGCATTTCAGTCATATTGGGGCTGCTTGAGCACATAACCATATGTTCCTGTTATTTCTCTAACCAGTATTATCACTACAACATGAATGGTTTCCAGGATGGCCCATTATAATAATTGTCCACTTGTGATGGATACAACATATTTTTATAACAATGTACAAAATCACACTGAAATGCTTCTATACATATAATCATGAACAAGACACAAATTATTTGAAAATATAGCAACTTTTATTCCTCTCCAGATGCAAAGCAAATTCAGATACTACTGCTAGGGTTACTAGCAATGAAAATACTGAGAGAAGAGAAATACTAACTTAGCATTTTCTTCTTTTCTCACAACTTTTTCTAAAGCATCATTTGGATATTACGTAACAGTCAAATTCAATGTTTGAGAAAAGAATAGCTCAATTTTTTTGCATGCATCCATCAAGAGGTTGTACGAAAAGAAGTCAAAAAGTTACAAAAGAAAGTAGCTTTCTAGCAGTCAAAAAAAATACAACTGAAGACAAAATTTGAAAACGTTATGAAAATAGTGTCTAACGCAGGTATACCTTGGAGAAAAAGATAATGTTTCTAACTCGATTAACTAAAATTCATCTTTACTTAATGATAAATTATCAATGTGCTCACATTTTAAAGTAGCTGAAGTGAACAAAATGAAAATTAAGGTTCCGAAACTGTAACGGTTGTAATGTTATAATGATTGAGCTGAAATTTGAATATGCCAGATAGTGTTTTTAAAATATCATAAATGAATTATCTGTATGGCAAAACTCAAATGATGCAAATAGCAAATTATCAGTAAAAGTTTCTTACTTGAAAATAATGCATTATTTTCCCTTAAAATATAAATGTTAGCAGATTATCTGCCCTTGAATCGCAAAAAAATCAGTTTTCACAAAATGTGTAGAATAAACGAACTATTTGATTAATTTTGAAAATATTGACAAAAAAGATATGAGGTGCCTCGTGAGAAAACCTGCCTAAATGACAAAAAAATCGATTTTCACTTTTTTGAATTTTCAAATGCAACGACAATTTTTCTTTCATATGACACCATAATTAGTTCACTGTGACAAATATTAACGATTTTATTGCTATTAAGCGATAACATGTGACAACGTTGTTGAACACACTTGTAAACGTGACGTCAATGACGTCCATTTCTAAGACGTTCAATATGTTGCCTCTACGACTCTGGAATAAATATAATAACAATAGGCCTACAACATCTACCTATAGTCTATACAGTCCTGACAGTACAGATTGTATTTTCTCTTTTTGACTTTAACACTCGTCATCTGTGAAAATCTATCTAGAGTGTCGAAAACGCAGTGATCGCCGCCGTATTCTTTCACACGACAAATGCCGTCCATCACACTGATCAATCACATCAAGTAAAAAACATCTAAAGACAAAATATATCACAAAGAAACTCTGTGATTATGTTTTTCCCTTTTGCCCATTCCCAAGCTACTTTAACACGTTGTGACGATCCCAAGACATGTAGGCCCTATAATAGTAAATAATTGTTGGCTGTAGAAAATCTTACAGGTAATGATTACTGCTGATAAACAGCATTTTCTTATTTCCCCAAAAAGGTTCTCTCTGCTACGTTCTGAAGATCCCTACAGTTTAGCATTTGGCTTTTCGTGTGCAACTCCCTTCAGTTTGGATCTGCTTAAAATAGTGTTGTTTTGGAAAGGATTAATGGATTATGTAGATCGCAGTTAGGCCTAAATCGTTCTTAGTGTCGGGAATAATTTTCAGCAAAAAACCCTTTCAAGCAAGCAATTCACATCTCAAGGTGCATCTAAATGTAATCATAATGTCTTATGTATTGTCCAGAAACGACTTAAATACATAAACAAGCCTTATAGAAAAGGGATGTCAGATCATCAGCGAATAAAGATGCTTGATCAGTCTGGTAGATTGAACCTTTCCAAGACTAGACAACCTAGTTTGGGAAATATTCAAGCTACCAGTTGGCTAAGAACTGGTTCGAAATGCCCGACAGAACGCCAGTTTAGAAAAAATGCTGATTATTATCAATTTACTCCTTTTCTCTCGAAGATTTCTATGTTAAAAGAAGTAGAGTCCAAAACAAGGCCTGATTTTGATATTCCTAACAAAATGGTTTGAAAAACTTAGAGACAAAAGTATTTTCCTTTTGTATCGATATTTTCTTTATTCAATTGTACACAAATGTTATCTTTAACAAGAGCCGTCAGAGACGGACAATGCTCCCCGAATAAGGCATTGTCACAATAAATATATGCCATGCAGAGCTATCAAATGTTAAGCCCCCTTTTTCCATGACATATTTTGTATACGCAAATTTTAAATAGTTTATTGTCAAGGGCATCTGATTTGCTACTCAAATATGAAATTTCATCAAATTCTGACCATTAGATTAGGAGAAATTAGAGAAAAACTGTATTTAACCTTAAGTCCCCTTTTCCCATGACGAGGCCTCAAATCCAAAAACCGGGAAAAGTACATCGGCATTTTGTCATAGGGAGTTCACATGGTAAGTTTCATTTGATTTGGCCCAAGGGTTATGGAGAAATCACTTCGGACGGACGGACGGACGGACGGACGGACAGACGGAATGACGGACGGACAGGACGGACGGACGGACAGACAAAGCGGCGACTATATGCTCTCCCTTCGGGGAGCATAAAAATAGCATTCATTTGTTGTCTGCAACAACTTTTGAATAAGGCCACCCTAATTATTTGCCGTATGAGAAAGGGTTTGAAAACATCAATGTGCAAGTCTGGATAAAATGACGTCACACATAGCCTTTATCCATGGGATAGTTTAATAGTTTAGGATAGATTTGAAAGAGGCTGCTGACAATTTTGCTGTTCAACACCGAGTTTCATTCACATATATAGTTTTAGCCCTTTTCTTTAACAATGAATGGTTTTCGCATCCATAAAAGCAACGTTTTAGAGAATATTGACGGAAAAGAAGAAAATGCCAATAACCAACTCTCCTTATCCTTCAGCGTTTGTTTTCCATTTCCATTTCGATTTGAATAGAATCAATCTACAAGCAGCACTAATTAATACAGTGGCGTTGTTATGTCAATTTAAGGTATCCATCATTAAAACAGTGGAATTCTTTTTCTACACTGGAACAGCCTGTCGCTCTTTCAACCCTTCTCAGATCATATTTTGTTTTGACAAGTGACAACCCTATACGATATTGGTTTAGAAGGCTTAAATAGCAAGCATTTTTTTCTTTTCCTTCAAAGATTATTTGCTGAAAATTGAAGGAACTCTATTTTCAAATAGCAATGATACCCCCAAAAAAACCAGAACACAGTAAAAGACATTTGTGTGAAACATTTTTTTTCTTTCTGTTATCTAGAAATCTCGGCGCTTACCCTTTGAAGATATTCATAACTATCCCCTGAGTGTAAACTAGTGTATCTAGGTCAAACTTGATGTGACGTCATCTTCACTTTACTTTTTGTGTATTGATCCATGTGGAAATATCAGTGATCAGGGATGGTTTTTAGAATTCAAAATGTTCAGGAAATATCTAGCTACGATATCGTAGCTACAAACTTGATGATGTACTGACAGATCAGGATTTAAAAATGGTTTCGGAGATTCATTTCTTGCAATTTGCCACTAGTAAATATTTATTCTGACAGGTAGATCTAGTTGTTTTTCTTTTTGTTAAAGTCAACTTTGGACTATAATTGGTGAATCATCAACACCCCAGCTACGCAAGCCTCTATGTGTTACTGTAAAAGTCTATTTATTCGCTAGGACTTAATTTTCGCTAATTTTCGCGAGTAGGCTATCTCGCGAATTCATCAATTTCGTGAATATATCAGTCTCAGAATGCCGGAGATTGCTGATGGTTCTTCGGAATACGGAACATTCCGAAATTTTATATGTTCATTAAACACTTCAAATCGGAAATTTTGATCGTTACCCACCTTTCAATGTATGTCTATGAACAATGCAATTAACATCATAATGTTATATTATTATGATGATATACATTGTACATGATTACAAATACAAAGTATAAATGTTACATGTGTTTTCCTAGAATATGGTCGTAAAAGGGTGACGTCTTTATCGTTTACAATTCAGAAGTACAGTACATTTAATGGAAAAATGATGCAGTTACGTTCTTATGTTATTCACTTTTTGTCATACATGTAGGAACAATACATGTATTGTCCTTTTAACAGTTACATATGAAAAGGTGTGAAAACAATTATAAAGAGAAGACAGGTGTGATAAACATTTTGTCTAACCATCGCTTGTGTATTTATCGGGGTTAAACGGACATGTACGGAATATAACGAAGCGAATATTGCCGGAAAACAACGGAAATACCCGAGCCTTACATCAAACACGCGCGAATTTATAAACTCGCGAATAAATCCCAGACAACGAAATCGCGAAATGTTGAGCTCGCGAAAATAAAGACTTTTACAGTATTTTATTCTATAATTAGAGAGATCTAAGTGTAGTCCTCATCTCCTAATTTTAAAATCGTTGTGATGCATGGAAGACACGATACTCCCGGAAAGAAGAGCTAATTTTAAGCCTGAAAAATGCAGTTTTCATCTTTTGAGTACATTCCAAATTGGCAATAGTTATATAGTATATCAACCTTTTCGTGAAACACTTAATTGTTAGATCTAGGAAATACCGTATGGAAATTAGATAGGAACAAGATTCATGTCGTGATTTTGCGTGTCAAATTGCGCGACGTTGACCTAACTTTAATCGGCTTTTACGGCGACGTCACGTCATGTCATTAAGGCAGGTTTTCTCACGAGATCCCTCATATGTTCTCAATGACTATAATGCAAACTTTAAAGCAAGTAATCTCCCCTTCGATTAACAAAATCTAAAATGTAACATGGCAAAATATTTGTATTTATCAATGTCTACAACATATGTAACTTTCATAGAAGTTTAAATTCTAGAAATGTGTGCACTTCAAACAAAGTATTATCTGTTCTAATCAAATTTGACTAGAACTGTCGCAAAGCGGACAAATACCCCCCACTAGCGCGTTGTCACTGAAAAAGTGCTAAAGTTCAAAGTGGCATACCTCTGTAACTACTGCCTGGATCAAGATGAAAATTGCAGGTGCACAAGTTCATATGATAGGAAACAACCTGCTAAAATTTCAGCAAAATCGGTCAAAAACTGTGGGAGTAGAAGAGGACACAAAATTATGTCCACGGACGGACAGACAGACGGACGGACAACCTGAATCCAGTATACCCCCCCATAACTTTGTTGTGGGGGGTATAAAAATGCATTTGTGGTTAGAAACAGAGCAAGATACTAAAATATTCCTCCACAAAATCCTGCCATGTTATACTACGTACAAACTTCACTTATAGAAAGACATTCACATGTACAAGAAATTGATGTTCTCTATAAAAAATCAGCTGACCTGAATATGAGTTGAGTAATTAATAAGTACAAAATACATCAAAATTATGAAGACAAAATACATCAAAATTATGAAGACAAAAACAAACAAGATGTGTTTGTGAAACACAAATGCCCCCGAAATGGCTATTTTTCTATAATTATGACCTTAATTGATATTTGACCTTGACCTACATAAATGACATTGTCCCTCTAACCTAATATCATTGAAAGAAGTTTACATACCAAATTTGAGCTTTGTATGTGGAATACTTTTGGAGAAAAGGCCAATGTTAAGTTGTAGCGTTAAGTTGCATGTAAAGGGTGGATAATGGTTAAACGATGACCTTGAGGAAGGTCAAATTGCATGGAGCAGATAGATATCATTGAAAAGTTTACATACCAAATGTGAGCTTTGTATGTGGAATACTTTTGGAGAAAAGGCCAATGTTATGTTGTTGCGTTAAGTTGGCGCGTTAAGTTGCATGTTAAGGGTTGATAAGGGTTAAACGATAAGGTCAAATTGCATGGGGGCAGATAGATAATATTGAAAGAAGTTTACATACAAAATTTGAGCTTTGTATGTGGAATACTTTTGGAGAAAAGGCCAACGTTAAGTTGTAGCGTTAAGTTGCAGCGTTAAGTTGCATGTTTAGGGTGGATAAGGGTTGAACGATGACCTTGAGGAAGGTCAAATTGCATGGAGCAGATAGATACCATTGAATGAAGTTTACATACCAAATGTGAGCTTTGTATGTGGAATACTTTTGGAGAAAAGGCCAACGTTAAGTTGTTGCGTTAAGTTGGCACGTTAAGTTGCATGTTAAAGGTGAATAAGGGTTAAACGATGACCTCGAGGAAGGTCAAATTGCATGGGGCAGATCGATATCATTGAAAGAAGTTTACATACCAAATTTTAGCTTTGTATGTGGAATTCTTTTAGAGAAAAGGCCAATGTTAAGTTGTTGCGTTAAGCTGGTGCGTTAAGTTGCATGTTAAGGGTTGATAAGGGTTAAATGATGACCTTGAGGAAAGTCAAATTGCATCGAACAGATAGATATCATTAAAAGAAGTTTACATACCAAATTTGAGCTTTGTATGCATAATGGTTGTCGAGAAAATGTCAATGTTAAGTTTCGGACTGACAGACAGACGGACGGACAGACAGACAGACGGACAGACAGACATGAGTAAAACAATATGCCCCCGATCTCTCGATACGGGGGCATAAAAAAAAATAATAATGAAGACAATAATATTATTACAGTTTTCTGTTACCATACATACCAATTAAACTATCTCTGGGCACTTAGAGAAATAATATCAAACATTAGAGCTTAATCAAATATTGTTTTAGAAAGGATTAAACAACATATAATTGTAATAATAATAATAATAATAATAATAATAATAATAATAATAATAATAATAATAATAATAATAATTGTAAGTTAATCTGAAAATGTATCCAACCAAACACTAACTAGAACTGTTGTGGAGCTAAAACAAAGGACAGAGCAACCGATAAGAGCAAGTAAATGCTTTCACTACAAGAGCCGTCAGAGACGGATAATGCTCCCCGAATAAGGCTTTGTCACAATAAATGTATGCCATACAGAGCTAGGATTAAGCTAACAAACGATAAGCCCCCTTTTTCCATGACATACTTTTTATACGCAAATTTGAAGTAGTTTATTGTCAAGGGCATCTGATTTGCTACTCAAATATGAAATTTCATCAAATTCTGACCATTAGACTATGAGAAATTAGAGAAAAAGTGTATTTGACCTTAAGTCCCCTTTTCCCATGACAAGGCCTCAAATCCAAAAACTGGGAAAAGTACATCGGCATTATGTCATAGGGAGTTCACATGATAAGTTTCATTTGATTTGGCCCAAGGGTTATAGAGAAATCGCTTCGGACGGATGGACGGACGGACGGATGGACGGACGGACGGACGGAATGACGAACAGACGGACGGACGGACGGACAGACGAAGCGGCGACTATATGCTCTCCCTTCGGGGAGCATAATAACATGTATTTAATTTCAATACCAAACGGTTGTAGGTACATGAACTCATTTGAATCATCTCAATGAGACATTTAAACATAAGGTTTGATGAACAATAAAATATTTTCCACATGTTGAAAATTCACAATCTCTTCTTATCTGTACCTCTGGAGGGCCATGTCACATGAGCATCAAAATCAAACACCTTGGTTAGTTTTCAAATACAGATGACATTTGACATTGACTTTGCATGGATTGATTGATTAAACAGGGTTTTATGCCTCTTTCTGATGTTATGATCATATCACAGAGGCTGGAGCACATAACCATGAATTCCTGGCATTTCGCTCGCCAGTACTACCATAATATCCAATATCTGAGCCTCCAGCTGCTCTCTCACAACAATGATGCAAACCTATTGTTGAGAGACAAATGACTTTTGTTAAATGTCAGAAAGGATATTGACAGAGGGGGGGTTCAATATCCATGACCTATGGATTGAAAGACTCCAATTATACTGACTGGCTAATGCAGGCTCAAATGACTTAGGGTAGGGGATGTAGAAACAAAATGTGTTAGTTTGAATGAAACAATATGTTAAAACACTCTAAAAGCCCTCTCAAAAACAGCAAACTGTTGGTAAAAACAAACTTATGAACCATTTATACTTATGCTTTGCACAACATCTGGCATTTTAGAAATGCCACAAGCTTTGACTTTATCCATATACGAAATACCATCAGATGGGGTTCGTTCTGTAGAAATACATGGGGTTTTGTTATGAACACAAAATATTATACTTTATTCATTCTTAAATAATTTGTAATCTTTAATTATTCTGTATAAACAAGGTTCTGCAATAACGGGCGTCCATAAGTCTAAGACTTTCTATAAATTGATAGTACTCCATGATTTTAAACCCAGGGAGTCCGTCAGACTCCTATAAGAAGATATGATAGACATATTATCAATTATAGATGATGCAACATGGTAAATAAGCTCTTAATTACAGGACCATATGTTCTGTATCTCTCCTTTAGTTTTCCATAAAGTTTGTTGACATGAGAACGACAGCGAATGGCATTTCAATAGCTTAACCCATTACTACACATTGATGCCTTTGCACTCCTTCAAAAGAAATGGCTTGGGAAAACATTGTGGAAAATGAAAAAAATGCTTGTGACAAGCAATTTCTTCATTTTCCACCATGTTTTCTAACCCAAAATGAAACTATTAACAACATTACATCATTTTGGAATTGTCATCTGCAACACCTTTCAAATTAGAAGAGTCCAAAATTTTGTCGTCTGGTAATGGGTTAAGAGCCATGAAACAAAACTCACTATGAAATATTGGTTCCTGAGGTATATCCCCATACTGACTGACACTCCGGTACATCGGCGGCAGGCTGCCGTTGGCCGTCGGCATGGCCGCTGACCGTCTCTGTGAGGGCAGGGACGCTCCTTTTCTCCCCATACTACTGTCTCCGATCACACTGAACGTCATGATCTTCTTACGTCCGAGGTACTTGAAGTAGTCTAAACATAACCTGTAAACAAAGCGAAATATATTTCTAAATTAACCCTTTCCCAAATGACAAAATTTTAGGGTGAACCACTTCAAAAACTGCCACAAACGACAAAATGGATATTGTTAAAGATAGGATTTGTGTAAAATATGGTACGGAAAATATTGAGACAAAAGGAGAAACTGCTGGTTATCAGCAGTTTCTTCTTTTGTTTCAATGTTTTCCCAATCCTTTTCTAATAGGGACGTCAAAACCAGTTCTTGTTTGGGAAAGGGTTAAACAAAAATGAAACTTTTTTTTAAAGTTTTCTATCAAATCATTTTAGCCTTTCCCTAACAAGATCTGATTTTGATTTCTCTAAAAATAAAAGGTATTTCTATTATGCTAAAATTTGCACTCATCCAAGATCTTGTGATCACCAACATTGTGTCCAAGTTTTGTCT
Source organism: Fragum sueziense (assembly GCA_963680895.1). NCBI lineage: Eukaryota > Metazoa > Mollusca > Bivalvia > Cardiida > Cardiidae > Fragum > Fragum sueziense. The sequence continues at coordinate 6,808,545 of OY804607.1, forward strand.
TGATGGTTCAATAGTTGAAGTTGTAAGAGTGCAAAGTGGAAAGTATGACCGACTTGCACATAAAAACTTTTAACCAAAGAATAATGGCAACGCCCAGGTGTCCACAATAGCTCCCCTATTCTAAGAAAAGTTCAGCTAAAAAGCATTAAAGACTCATCTTTTTCAAACCTTCTCATAGTAAATTGTCTAAAAACAAGACCTGATTATGAATTCTCTAAAATAAAAGGTATTTCCATTATACTAAAATTTGCACTCATCCAAGATATTGTGGTCACCAACATTGTGTCCAACTTTTATCTTGGTGGTTCAATATTTGAAGTTGCAAGAGTGCAAAGTCGAAAGTATGACCCACTTGCACATAAAAACTTAACCAAAGCAATACGGCAATGCTCGGGTGTCAACAATAGCCCCCCCTATTCTAAGAATAGTCCAGCTAAAAAGCACTAAAGACTCACCTTTTTTAAACCTACTCTGGGTAAACTGTTTAAATTTGTAAATTAAATCATGACCAGTGAGAATTTTGTTCATGTTCTATGTTCATAGAGATTTTTAAAAAGAATTTCTTCATCTGAGTTTCTACTTGTGATTCAGCTTAATTAAAAAAAAAAAAAAAAAATTGAATTTCACATTGTACAGCACTAAGAGCCTGAATTTATATAATCAATTTAGTTTTTTATTTTCTATAGCTTGTCTGAGTTTGATTGCTTCTTCTTTCATTAACCCTTTCCCAAACAAGACCTGGTTTTGATGTCCCTAATAGAAATGTCTTGAGAAAAGATTGAAACAAAAGAAGAAACTGCTGATAACCAGCAGTTTCTCCTTTTGCCTCAATATTTTCTATGCCATATTTTACACAATTTATATCTTTAATAACTTCCACTTTGTCATTTATGGTAGTTTTTTCCGTGGATCACCCTAAAATTTTGCCGTTTGGGAAAGGGTTGATCTATTTTTTCATACTCACTCTAACAATGAGAAGAAGTCTACAATGTCATACTCTGAAGAGTTGTTAAACCATCCTAGTAAGATATCTGGAATGAAATAAAACATGAATAGGTGGGTACTCTGCTGTTAAGGGCACAAAAGTAACGAAGTTTTTCTTTACCCATTCCCCAAAAAACAAAAATTTAAGCTTCTCCAAATGGAAAAGGGGTTGAAAACGACAATTTATGAAATTTTAGAAAGACAATTGTTTGAATTCACAACCCTTTGATTGAACGACTGAACTATCCAACTGAACTATCGGCAATTGTCAAAGGATTTAATCCACTACCAGATGGCAAAATTTTGGACTGTTCCAATTTAAGAGCATTTGCAGGCAATAATTTCAAGCGAATGAAATTTAATTGGGGGGGGGGGGGGTCTTTTGTTACAAGCAATTCATTCATTTTCCACAATGTTTTGCAATGCCTTAATAATTTGCGGAGTCAAAGAGAACCATTGTGTGATAACAGGCTAAAAATACCACTCACCATCTGGCAGATATTTGAGCATATGAAGGAAGCACACCAACAAATCTTTGATTTCATTCACATCCAACTTTTGGTACTGGTAAACTTTTGTTGTAGTCTGTCCACCACTTGGTAATGGTATAACTGTACTAGAAGAGCCAGTTCTGAAATACAAACAAATTTGGTATAGTCTGATCATTTATTTGAGCATATGAAGGAGGCACACCAACAAATCTTTGATTTCATTCACATCCAACTTTTAGTACTGGTAAACTTTTGTTGTAGTCTGTCCACCAGTTGGTAATATGGTATAACTGTACTTGAAGAGCCAGTTCTGAAATACAAACAAAATTGGTGTATCCTGATCATTTATTTGACCATATGAAGGAAGCACAGCAACAAATCTTTAATTTCATTCACAACTAACTTTTGGTACTAGTAAACTTTTGGTGTAGTCTGTCCGCCATTTGGTAATGGTATAATTGTACTAGAAGAGCCATTTCTTGAATACAAACAAATTTGGTATAGCCTGATCTTTTTTTGTTTAATTTTTCCCTCAATATTTTCTACATTTTAATACCAGTGGCATATCCAGAGGGGGCTCCTGGTTCAAACACCCCCCCCCCCCCCCCCCCCCCCCCCTCTGTTGCCTGATCATTTCATTTTCATATGGGAATTCAGTCAAATTTGTGTAATAATAGGAAAATGAACCCCCTTTGCATACTTGAACCCCCTTTTGAATATGCTGCAGGATACATAGATTTGTTGTTGTATGTAACTTCCAAAAAACGTTTTGCCTACCTAACTACCCTATTTTTTAGGGGTATGTTAGCCAAAACAAACTGATCTTTTTATGCCTAGTTACCTAGAATGGCCCTCCTCATGGCGTCCAGACTAGCAGCAAGACTTGTAACGTATATGCTTTCTATAGCATGGATTTTTTTGTCTATCTATTCTATTTTATACAGTCTAAAATCTTTTGCTTTAGTTACAATTCATTGGTGTTATAGCAAAACCTTGTAACTCCAGCTTCATTAAAGCTTGAGTTACGAGGTTTTGCAATAACACCAACAGATAGTTACCTAGAATGACCATCCAGAACTGTGTGGGGGGATAATAGAAGCAAACATTTTTATGCATAGTTACCTAGAGTGACCTTTCTCATGCCGTCCAGAACTGATGTCCGTTTTTGTGTCCGTGGATGACCCGCTACTGACCAGCGAACTAGAGGACCCCGTCTTGCCCATCTGATTCTTGAGATCCTCAAACCCCAGGTGACCTGTAGAGAAAAATGGACAAATTCAGGTATAGCTCACGATAAATGACCTGGTATTAACAAAAATATTGAAGATTTTCTGAAATTCTGGGTCATATGATCATCCACCGTGTATAATCAGCCTTGTAACTTAAAGACATATGGGTGAGTTTTCCCATGGTAAGATTTTTTTTTATTTCTTTTGTTCTGATACTTTGAAGGATTATGAAAAGTGACAAAATGACTTAAAATCAAGTTAAAAAGGTATCTAGAATGTTCAAAGTTTCAAACACTTCTAACGAATAAAGTTCTTTTTGAATGACAAAAGCACAAGGATTTAATAGAAGCAATGAAGACAACAAGGCTATATGGTAAATATAACATGTTTCTCAATTGAATTCAGGCAAAATACATTGTGAATAGTTAGTTCTTAAGCAGAGGTACTTATTTGGAGTATACAGACATTTCTCATAACAGAAACTTGCTTTTAAAATAGGGGAAGAAAGAATTTGAGTTTTACATGCACAAAAATACTGTTTTAACCCTCCAAAGACTATATCCACCACACAACTAGCTTTTCTATAGTCATACTGGATCAACAAAGTATCAAGCTGAAATAGACTTTAATCCTTTCCCAAACATCAAATATGTAAACAGGACCAATTCAAAAGCTGTAATAGAGGACAAAACAAACGTTGAAAAGAGCTTAGCGGAGAGGCGCATATACCCCCGAGAGGGGCTTGTCAGTAAAATAAGTTATTTTTTCAATTCAAGATCAGATAATTCAAAAACGAGAAGAGTTATCTGAATTTTTATAGCAGCATGCACAAGTAGACACCATGGAGATTCATTAAAGCAAGTTTGATAATATTGCAGTTGAAACTGTATGATTTGCAGTCACAAGAAAATTCAAATGACGGTAGAAACTGTACGTAGAGTTGCGCACAAGAGGAAATGGGCATTTTTTCAAATTAAAGGGCAGATAATTCAAGAACAAAAAGAGTTATCTGAATTACGTACATGGTGTGCACAAGTAGACACCATTGCGATTCATTATAGCAAGTTTGATCGTATTGCAGTTGAAACTGTATGAGTTGCAGTCACAAGAAAATTCAAATGCCGATAGAAACTGTACGAAGAGTTGCGTACATGAGAAAATGGGCATTTTTCGAATTTAAGGGCAGATAATTCAAGAACAAAAGAGTTATCTGAATTCTGTACATGGTGCGCACAACTAAACACCATAGAGGTTCATTGTGGCAAGTTTGATGAAATTAGAATTGAAACTGTAGGAGTTGCGCACACAAGAAATTGCTAACAGACTGACGGACAGACTGATGGACAGACACACATAATTTGACCTTTAGGGCATATAAAAAGAGACAGTTTTGAAGCAAATGCTGATGATGACATAGATACAATGTTATGTTTGATGGTTCGACGTTTGAATGCAAGAAACTCATTTCAAAAGCACAGAGGATATGATTATCATTCTGTAGATTGATATAGTACATAAAGTATGAAGGACTTCTTTAATGCTTTTCGGTGGATTATTGGGAAATAACGGTAGATTATCATTTTGATAAACTCACTTCCTATCCCGTGAAATTATCAAAAACTTATGCCACGCTTTCATTCATTTCATCCTACCTGACGTTATGTAAGCCGGGTCAAATAAGTGACGTCATCATAAGCGTTGCATAGCAGTCACGTGCAAAATGACGCGCTTTCAGAAAATCTGTCTTTAAATTTATGCATTTTGTCTAATTGTTGCATTAAAGAAATAGAATAATCGTTTGTTTTTCGAGTAAGATCGATTGATATTTCATTTCGTGAACAACAAAAGCTACATTTTCACTCGTGGCTTCGCCACTCGTGAAAATAAAGCTTTTGTTGTTTACTCAATGAAATATAAATCGATCTTACACTCAAACAAACGATTATCCTCTATTTATACCAATAGACAGTGGCCTAGTGCCTATTGATGTCAAGATAATTGTTTGCAGATCAAAAGTTGAAGGCAAGAAACTAAAGTATTTCAAAGCACAGAGGATATGATTATCAATTGATTTAGTACATAGAGTATGTCGTCGGTTTTCTACGAAAACCTCATATCTGCAGCTTATGACAAGCTGCAGATATGAGGTTTTCGTTGAAAAGCATCAATGTAGGACTTCTACCAATGGACAGTGCCCAAGCACCTATTGATGTAAAACTCTTCATAGATGAATTCAAACCTTTCATAAACACAAGAGGATTATATATATAAATTTGATAATTTCCCAAACAAGAACATTCTAGTTATGTTTGAATTGTCCGCAGTTGAATGCAAGAAACTTATTTCCAAAAGCACAGAGGATATGATAATCATTCTGTAGATTGAGTACATAACATAATGTAGGATGTATACCAATGGACAATGGCCTAGCCCCTATTGATGTCAAACTAGAGCCAATGGATGTCAAGCTCTCCATAGATGAATTCAAACCTTCAATAAACATAAATAAAAATAATTCAAAACAAGAGATGTTTATAAAAACATAATATGCCCCCTCAAGGGCCTACCTTTAACAATTGAAGCAGTCAAATGGTAGTATTTTATCCAGTATGAAAATCAACAAAGGACAATAACTCTAAAATGTGATAAGCAGCGTAATACTTTTTCTGTCACCCTCCAGACAAGGTTTGGTCTACGGACCAATCATCTGATCAACCAACACTTGCAAAACAATATACATGTACCCCCATTTTCTTCGAAAGGGGGCATAATCATAGTTTATAATCATAGTTTATTAGTAAGAAGACGTAGTATATTGAAAAATATGCTATATCTTATTCATATGTCTGCACGTACAATTCTGCTTCAAAATCAAATCCACATAGCGTCCAAAAATAAGCTGTGAAATAGACTGTTTTAATAACCCATTTCTCACATATTTGCTGATATACTAATGTGTTATTATGCATTGTTAGTAGTTTCTAAATCTTGAATAAATACACTGAAGCAAATGATGATACTGTCCTATAGATGAATGGCACTTTCCAAAAGAATTCCTGATTTTGATGCTCTCAACTTTTTCTAAAATGGCAAAAATTCAGGGTGATCTGATTTGAAAGTTGCTCTAGACTACAAATACCAATTTATTTCTTCTTATAATTTTTACCAGTCTACTATTTTGCTGTCATAACATGATATGTTTCTTGCATTTGATGATGTTAAAGATGATATGAAAATTACTTCTGGGCAAGTTTAAAAAAAATGTGACCACTCACTTTTTACATGCCACAGCTTTTACAGAGAAACATATTCAACCCAATCAAAGCTAAAAAGATGTGTTATTGTGTCTTTATACTGGGTACCAAGTTTAAAGAAAATCGCTTCACAAATAAAAAAGATATGTCATTAAAACATGTCAAAAATGTCAGGAGTGAAACGTTTTTGTGTGACACTTAACACTTTTGCCAAGTTTCTAAGCTATGGTAAATAAAAGACAGTGACAGGATACTACAATAAGCACTTGTAATTCATAAAACAACATGTGCATCATCATCTTAAAATTACTTTTTTATCTTATCTTCAGTGGTTTAGGATGTGGAGCCTGTTTTATACAATACCCCTCTGAAATTTATGTCAGGAGTGAAACACTTTTATTTTTCAAAATGTGTTCTCATTTTTGTCTATTCAGCCAGAAATCTACCACTCAAAATTTTTTAGGAAGCCATCAACCTTGTGGACATTCTGCACTCTACTTCTTAGTGACAACTTCTCATATTGTGCAATATATATGCTGTCAGGAGTGACACGCTTTTTTGTTGTCATTTTGAAAGATTGTGCACACAATTTTAGCTAAAAAGTAAAGAACATGAATTTAAAATATAATTTGGGCACTGCTTAACCATTTAGAATAGTTTTTAGCCACCCCAATTAAGAAATCTGGATGATATTCAGTAAAATTAGCTGTTATTCTTAACATTTAAATGTCACACTTTGGTCACATTTTTTTTAAACCTGCCCTTCTACTGATATAATATTTGCATAGCACCATTCTATATTATGAATGTCTAAAATTAAAATATACTCCATTATAATACATACTGGAAACTGACAATTATGAAATGAAAAAAACAAGTTGCGACTTTCTTGAGTATACGAGGATAATACATGGCACAAGATGTTCCTGCATCTTGAAATTGATTCAAGAGCTTATAAATATTTTGATATCTAACAAGAATTTTCTTTCTCTTCAGAAAATCTGCAAGGCCATAGGTTGGACTGTTTGGTCGAATGCAATATCAAAATATTAAAATGAATTACAAACAAACTATGGAAATATCTTGCCATATCGTCGGTGCTATGACAAAATGGCGTAACAAATTAGTTACGCCATTTTGTCAATTTTTTTTTATAAATGCTTTCTACTAAGTATGTAGGAGCGCATATCCTGTCAAAACGGCGTTTTTCTACACCTATTAGAACCCTTTCAATTATCATGTGACAAAATTGCGTAACTCGATTTGGCTGACAAAAATGCGTTATACGTAGACAAATTTACATGAGAGTAATAGTGAGTTACGCCATTTTGGCGGCATATTTTTTAACATTTTTTAAAACAGCAAAAACGTTTTTGGCTCTCCTGAAAAAAATGGTTTTCGAGCAAAATTTCTATTACGCCATTTTGTCATAGCACCGACGATATAGATCTACTGTTTTGATTATTATATACCACAAAATTTCTATTTCACAAAAGGTGTGATACTTCTACAACCACTGATTTTTGTATAAAAAGTTAATCTTTCTTTCACAGTAATATAGCATCCTTTTTACATAGCCATATTGAAAGAGACTATCATGACATCATCATAATAGTAATAGTATACCATATTTAGACCAGTAGTATTTCATCTTTTAAATATAATTTTCCCTATAAAGTCAGATTTTTCTAGGCTAAAATGTAAAGCTTAGGTACATAATAAACATTGTAATTAGCTTAAACATATTGAAGTTATAGGAAGACAGTCTCAACCCAAATTACAGACAAGGTGTATGGTAATTCTTAGTCTGATGTTTTATGCTTTGTTTTAATATTTTCACATACAAACACAAGGGAGCAACATTTTGGCAAGTTTGAACAATGCTCCATTGAAACTGACGATTTGAGTGGTAATAAATATGGTGAAGAATGGAAGGACGGACAAACAACTGGGACAGTACATTATTCAACTTTTCAACCCTATCATGATACATTGAGAACCATCTTCCTATAACAAAATTCAAACTAGAACTGTTGCCCAGTGGACAAATACTATGGCGTACCAAATGGGTCAAAATTCTATTTAGAGCGAGCACACATAAAATTTACGCGAGCAGTTGAAAATTTATGCATCGACACATAAATTTTCAACTGCTCGCATAACTATATGTGTCAAGGCGTATTTTATCTATTAACCAATCAGATCCTCCGTTTCATCCATCAATTTCATGGTATAAAGGGAAAGGTTTCTAACCGCCTCTCCCATTGGCCAGCCTAGGTTTCACAATTTTTACTCCTGCACGCGTAAAATTTAATCGTCGACACATATTTTTTCAAATGCTCGCATAAATTTTATGCGTCGACGCACATATTTATGCGTCGATGCATAAAATTTAGGCGAGCAGTTGAAAATATATGCGTTGACGCGTATATTTTATGCATGCACGCTCTATATAGACTTTTGACCCATTTAGTATGTCATAAAATACACCCCCAAACAGCATCTTGTCATTACAAGAAGATCAAAGTTCAATTGAGCAGAATCTGGAAAAGGGTCCCTTACAGTATTTCAATCCATCCTCGGAAACCACAGCAGTCATAGCTCACGTTCATGTAGCGTGAGCTATGACCGCTGTGGTTTCCGAGGATGATTTCAATCAGTCATGTCTGAAGATGATCAGCCTGTGCTCAAGAGGAGTCTGACAGGGATCCATGCTGCTGTCTCTAACAGTTGCTTCTCACGATGGTTAATCATGTGACTCAGAATTTCAAAAATTCGTCAATATTTTTGTCAATACTTGGCCAATTTAAATGATGAAACAGAGAAGTTGGGAAAATGTCATGAATAAGCTATAAGTGGTGATTTTTTGAAAAATCAACTGATGAAAAAGGTATTGAAGATAAACCGTAATTTTGGTTTATCTTCAATTACTTTTTTATCAGTTGATTTTTCATAAATCCAACCCGTTCATCTATTGCGTGACGTTTGTCCACCTTCTCTGCTTCAAACCGAATTCAAATTGGTTGTGCATTAACAAAATTATTGAAGATTTTCTGAAAATGTTGCATCACCTGATTATCCACTGTGCTTCCGGCCATGAAGAATCTATTGGAGTATATATGCAGGCTGATCTGAAACCATGTTGGGCTCAAAAGCCTTCAGGCACCTTTTCCCAGGCACAATTGTTACCTTCACATTTGTGACCATAAAGCAATAGGGTACCTCCTTGGGTCAAGGGCAAATATAACTATATTATGCAAAGTAACATGATCCAAGATCAAACGGTTCTTTAGTTAGAGCCCAGAAACAAAAACATCTAAGTACAGATAGATGGATTGACAACTTGATTTGATTTCATTTGGGTTTAACGCTGTTTTCAACTGCTACGGGTAAATCACAGTGGCTGGAACACCCAACCATGAATTCCTGGTATTTCTCTCACCATTACCACCAAAATATCCAAACCGAGCCTTCAGCTGCCCTCTCAAATAGACGATTTATGCCCAGGTGAGAGACAAATGACTTTTGTCGAATGTTAGAATGGATACAAGCAAAGCAGGGATTTGAACTCTCGACCCCTGGATTGACGATGGACGGCTTGAAAGACAGACAGATTGACAAATATGGAGAAACCAATAAACCCCTTTCTACTATGCAAGGTAGGGGATATACAATAATGCCATAATCTGAGTATAATATGGTGACTGGTGTATGGGTTATACATGTTAAATAAGTGAAAATCGTGAATACTGACTGAGTTGCGTAACTCTACCTTTTCCGTACGGTACTGAAAATTAAAATATTTATTAGTTGTTAGCCGAGTAGTCCTTACTTTAATTAACCCATTATCAAATGACAAAATTTTGGGTTGGTCGAAATTCAAAGATGTTGCAGACTACAATTTCAAGCCAATGGAATTGCACATTTTTTGGCCTTTCTTGGTAGAAAATATTGTGGGAAATGAAGAAATTGCTTGTCACAAGTAATTTCTTCATTTTCCACAATGTTTTCCAAAGTCTTCATCTTGAAGGGTGTCAAAAAGTGTGGGAATGGGTTACAAACCATCATCAGATATGAAACACTTCATGTACAGTATCTTCGGGCGTCATCAGTAACAACAGAAATTAACGAGAGATACCCTCTTGAATTTCTGAACCTCATCCATGGCAACACAAATTGACAAGGGATGTACACATGAATTTTCATTGCTATGGATAACGCCCGCAGATGCAAGAAGATTTTTTTGTAGTTTATGAAGGGTTGTTATCCTTAAGATATGAATGATGTAATGCCGTTTAGACTGATATGGAAAAAAAAATATATTAATCGCTCCTTTGTTTTCTAAATATTTCAGATTATAAGACTTTTTCAAATTACTGTTTTGCTTTGCGGAATACATACATATTCCTGCATATTGTCTATACCAAACCAAATCGTCAACTAAACTAATTGATATCGAAACAAAAGCAATATTAACTATGATTGAAAAGTGGAAGTGAAAGAAAAAGAAACCATTGACAAGAAAAAAAATTGATACCCATCGGTAAAATTAGTAAATATAATGTAACAAAAAAATTCAGAGAAAAGAAAGATAAGTAAAAAGTTATTCTTAAGATGAAATACTAAAAAATAAAATTAAAGGTAAAATAAAGAGTTTTTTTTCTGGAAGAAAAAATAACAGAAGAAAGAGAGACAAATTTACTAGACTAAGGTAAAAAGAAGATGCCTTTATAATTTGGAAAGATATTTAAGTACCCATGATAAAACATCACTTCAAACCACAAGAAATTTCCATAAATTTAGAAGATAAAGTTCAAATGCAAATTGTAGGCTTAACCCATTACTGCACAGTGATGCCTTTCAAATCCCACACTAGAATAGGCTTTGGAAAATATAGTGGAAAATGAAGTAATTCCTTGTGACAAGTAGATTCTTCATTTTCCACAATGTTTTCTAACCCAAAATAGAAAAAAAATCATTTTTTTTTAAATTCTTAAAATTGTTTTCTGTATCATCTTTGAAATTGGGCCAGTCTCTAATTTTGTCCTTTGGTAATGGGTGAATCTAAAACTAACTTTAAACTTGTTATGAAAATAAGATCAAATAAATTGATGGAAATTTCCACAAAAAGTTAACCACACAAAACCATAAAGAGTAAGTTCATATGGAACTTGGGTTTGTCCTGAGTAACTATGGTTACCTCCAAGTCTCGGTTTCAACGCTAGTAACGTTAATTTAACCTTTTGACCTTGACTCTAATAACCCTGCATCAGACTGGTGTTACTCAGATTTCTAGATGGGACCAGAAGGCCAACAACAACAACAACAAAAGGTAATTTAGAAAAAAAATCTTTATTTTGTTGAAAACTGGCTTTTTTCTGTGCTTTATAATGTTTTTGGCAAGGTGTACATTTCTGTCAACCATTTCAGATTTATGTATTGTATTTCTGTGGCTGTATTTAAGAATCGGCTGTACATGTGATGTCAATACGCCTTTTTCAAACAGTTATCTCCCTTGCAAAATTCTTAGTTAAAAAATCGATAAATTGTCTCCCTTTGTCGGCGAGGGGGCATAGGTAAATTATCGCTCTTACTTGTTTGTAAAAGGCGAATTTTTAAGACTATCTAAATGTCTAGGCATAAAACTTTTCATTGTGAGGAAAAGGAAAATAACTTTTCTGTCAAGATGTTTTTTTATCGTATCATTATTTCATTCATTCATGTGTTATATGTAGTGATATATTCGAGTATAACAGACTTAAAGTCTTCTGTTTGGAAAAGGATTAAGCGTATATCACACAATTAAGCTCCCGTTTTATATCTCACAAACTTGTAGCAATATACATAACACGTGTCTATAGATGGTACGTAGTCAATCTACAACTGACACCCTTATATGTTACATGATTTTACCACTGTAATTGAAATAATTAAAAACAAGAGCCGTCACAGACGGATTATGCTCCCCGAATAAGTGTTTGTCACAAAATAAAAACTATCATACATTAAGCCCCCTTTTCCCATGACAGCTTTTTTGTACACACATTATTCATAGAATATGGTCTAGAACATCCTATTTATTACATGAGCACAAAATTTCATTAAATTCTGCCCATTAGATGAAGAGAAATAAGAGAAAAACTAATTTTTACACTAAGGCCCCTTTTTCCATGACGCAGCCTTAAATTTACAAACGGAGAAAAAGGTCCCTAGGTATTGACCCAGGGAGTTCACATGTGAAGTTTCATTGAATTTGGTCCAAGGGTTGCTGAGATATGGCTGTGGACGGACGGACGGACACACGGACGGACGGACGGACAGCGTGGCGACTATATGCTCCCCCGAAATTTTTTCGGGGAGCATAAAAATGATGAATAATAATATATGATGCATGCGAATCTGACCTCACCTGATATTTTTTAAACTAAAGATTTTTACATAAGTGAACATGTATTTTTGATCGTTTTATAACATTTACAAAAAAGTAGATCTATTACAAACTCAATAAATGAGATGGGCTTTCTGTGAATTTCAGATGAATATAGCATGATACTTTTTTCTTAATAGTTACATTTTAAAATAAAACATTGGTGTATAATGTAGTCAGCTTAGGAATGTGAGAAAAAATGATGAAGAAAATAGTAATCATGCCGAATTAGGTATTTTCCAAATTTGATATACATTGTAAAATGACTAGATCAAGTCTATCTTATTGCAATTTTTATCAATTCCCCAAACATTGACAGAGTGTATTTTAGACCTAACTCTTTCCCGAACTCTTTTCATACTTGAAAACGAATGCAGACGACATAACAGATGTTGGTAAAGATAGGATTTTTGTGAAAATAGAAGTATTGAGACAAAATGATGATCTAAACATCATTTTCTTTCTTTTGTACATAACAAAAATCAAGTTTTCCTTTTGCAGACGTAAAAAGCAGTCTTTTACGGTAGATGTTTAAGTCCGGTACATTATACCGAATCATGAATACGTCCAGCTTTTATCACTGAATCTTTAGGAAAATTGACAGAAAAAAATATGTGTTTGACAGTTTTCCTTTCTGAGTTCATATCCATTGAAGAAATAACAACAATATCCGCCCATTTGAATAAATTGATTAATCAAAGCAGCTTATTAACCCGTCAGGGCTACCAATTCCTATCTAGGATTAAGTTGATTGCCCCTTCCCGTGTAAAGCCTCGTTTCCACACGGCTGTCGCGCATGCGCAGTGTTATGTGAAATACCTGTGTTTGTTTACATCCATCAATGGATAAATTCATTCACATGGATTGCTTTTCTGCCCATGATAAAAAAATATTTTTAGAAATTAATTATTAAAACATAATACCATACTCTCTGAACCATTGAGTCTCATATGAACTTACTCTAACATAAAACATTTGAATCTTCCAAAAAGAAATCCATTGAAAATTCCCATGGAAAATTCCTACTCACTTTTGGTTCCTGCAATCATGTCAAACACGGACGAGTCCCTCTTGGTTTGTGGCTCAGCTGTTAGAGGCAGGGAAACGACGCTCCGATGTTTTTGTACCGGTGTGTGAGTCGACGAACCGGATTTCTCTGACTTCACGCTTGCAACGTCACCGTTTGCGATAGACTTTGGTTTAGAGGATGAAGCTTGTGACGGTGATTTCTCGTCAGATTTTGAAAATCTGTGTTTGTTCTCTAACAGTATTGAGATGAGAGGGAGGTATAATGCTGCTATTCTGCCTTGTTGATTCTGAAATAATTAGAATTATTGGTAACAGCACATTTTTCTAAAACATGACATAATTATTTTACCTTGACACATGACCTTGAGATAACGCTTTACACTGCTTAAAGTAGAATAACAAAGGGCAATAACTCAAAATGTAAGCAAGGTATTAATGGTTCTTGAGAACTGCTTTGGGTAACTATGAGAAGAACTGCCAAGTTTCAAGTCAATCTGACATAAGTTGAGAGTTATGCTCTTGACAGAGAAGTGGATGTTGGAAGAATGTACACCATGGGTGATCCCATAATACCTAACGTCTATGACAGGCGTATGCAAATTACTGCACATTGTACCTTATTCTGGTATCGATCATCAAAAGCATGTTTTGCGAACTGATCCCTCAGCACATTAATGGCACATCTACGAATTTCCTTCCCTTCATTCAGGGCCATCTTTAACTCTTGTAAAAGTAGTCCCGGCATGTAGTGAGTCTTTCTGTATTCCTCCGACAACGTGTAGTCACATTTCAAATCTGAAAAAAAAAGATCATGGATGAAAGTTTTCAACATAGTCTATCATTTCATAACACAAATTTGGTCTTAAGCATTTTAAGTTACATTAATAATACAACAGTTACAGAGAGTTAATGGTTATAAGTTTGTGAATATATGAAATTGCGATGCATATTCATTTTGATAAAATGCAAAAAAATGAGATATAAACTTAATCATATGAGATTATATAAATTAATTTCATGAGTTAATCTAGTATTTGTACATATAATTTCAACAAATTTGGAATAGAACTAGTAATAATTGTATTTTTGCTGTTAGTAAATTCATACTCAAGTTAAACCAAATTGACATGCACATAAATTGTAGTCAGACAAGAGCCGTCAGAGACGGACAATGCTCCCCGAATAAGGCATTGTCACAATAAATGTATGCCATGCAGAGCTAAAATAAAGCTAGCAAATGTTAAGCCCCCTTTCTGAATCACATGATTTTTATAATCAAATTTCATATAGTTTATTGTCAAGGGCATCTGATTTACTACTCAAATATGAAATTTCATCAAATTCTGACCATTAGACTAGGAGAAATTAGAGACAAGAGGACCATGATGGTCCTATATTGCTCACCTGAACCTAAATGATATGAGCAACACTTTTGTTCAATTCAATAAATATTTATTACTTTAAGACTGAAAAAGAACTTATGGTCAATAAGGTTATGAAAATCTAACTCATCCAAGATCTAAATTATGGTGCCAAACATTGTACAGGGCTCCAAATAAGAGGGGGTGGTGACTTTTCAAACTGCAATAATGCTGTCAGTGATCATCCAACCCTATGTTGTAGGTACTCATTTGTATTGTCTCGTCAAGACGATTCAAATGAGTACCCACAACATAGGATTTGAATTCGAAAAAACAATGTTAGTATGTCTTCACCTCCACTTATCTGTAGCCCTGATTGTATCCAAGTTTTGTCACGGGTGGTAAACTTTGGAACGACCTCCAAAAAGAGGTAGTGAATTTCTGTTCCCATAGCACATCCGGGAACTCGCGAGGTCGGTCCAATAGCTAAAAACGTGTAAACAAAGGTAGGTGTCGGTGGTTCTTTTGATTGTTTTCGAGGTTTCTAGCAAAAATTGGATAATTATGGCAATGCTATGTCGTGTAAAAATGACTTATCGACGCACACGGCCCATTACTGCGGTCGAAACCGAAGTAATTTCCGCTGGATCGTTTTTAAAAGTTCGAACACGATATTGCTTTTTCACAACAGTTTGTCAACAACTGTCACCTTTTTGCACAATTTGTGGTTTTCCGCGAAGAATACAGCCCCGGTACGTTCGTCCTGGGGAAACTAGTACTCTGCATCACATATCCTGTTAAAAACGGCAACGGGGCGCATTATTTAAGAAAATGATTGAGAAAATTCCAGTAGAGGTCGTTCCAATAAGGTAGAGCTTGTTCCAATTTGAATGAGATCGTTCCCAGTGCTCTCCTGTTTTATACAATGAAATAATGTCTGTGATATCAGACCAGCCAAAATTAAAACAAAAATTAATGATGGCGTTTGAAATATCAGAATTATCGTTATTTCAGAGGCGTCGTTTTGTCTTGTGTGGTAACTTTGTTTTACATGAAAGTCTGTTTCTGATATTTCTTAAACTCTACGCATGGATCTCTTGAAATGCACTTTTAGCTCACCTGAGCACGAAGTGCTCGAGGTGCACTATTGTGGTCACTTATTGTCAGTCGTCCATCCGTCTGTCTGTCTGTCCTTCTACACTCTAGCATCCGCAAGCTTTATAAGCCAATCTTAAACAAACTTGGTCAAAATAATGATGGTCACATAAGTTCTTGGATGAGTTCGAAGAAATAGTGAATGCTGAAGAGTGAAAGTAAAGTCGAAAATTGCAGTTTTGTCAAATTCGAGGGCAGATAACTCAAGATGCATCATTCTTATCAGGATGAAAGTTTTACCTATGCAAGATCCTATGGCCAACAATATTCAATCCAAGTTTATTTTCTTAATTGAAAAATATTTGTAGTAGCTAGACTAGTGAAAACAAAGTCGAAAATGGCAATTTTATCAAAATCAAAAGCAGATAGCCCAAGATGCATTCTGATTAGGCTTAAATGTTCTTTTAAGTAATATCTTATTCTCTTAAGATCTTATTTCTTTGGATATAATTTTGTTTGAAAGAAACTGTGAATGCTGAAGAGTGAAAGTAAAGTCGAAAATTGCAATTTTGTCAAATTTGAGGGCAGATAACTCAAGATGTGTCTTTCTAATCAGGCTGAAAAGTTTACCTATACAAGATCTTATGTTCAACAATATTCTGTCCAAGTTATGTGTTGATTGATAAATATTTGTAGATGCTAGAGCGGAAACAAGGTCGAAAATGGCAATTTTATCAAAATCAAGGGCAGATAACTCCAGGGGTGCATTTTCAATCAGGCTGAAAATTAAACCTGCCCATGATATTATTATCATCAACTTTTCTGTCCAACTCTTGTCTTGATTGATCAATATTTGTAGATGCTAAAGTGTAAACAAAGTCAAAAACAGCCTTTTTGACATTCAAAGGCAGATCACTCAGTACATTCTGGTTCGATCAGGCCCATAATCGAACTCATCCAAGAACTTACGACCATCATTATTTTGACCAAGTTTGTTTAAGATTGGCTTAAAAAGCTTGCGGATGCTAGAATGTAAACGGACAGACAGACAGACGGAAGGACGACTGACAAAAAGTGACCACAATAGTGCACCTCGAGCACTTTGTGCTCAGGTGAGCTAAAAGTGCATTTCAAGAGATCCATGCGTAGAGTTTAAGAAACATCAGAAACAGACTTTCATGTAAAACAAAGTCACCACACAAGACAAAACGACGCCTCTGATATGACGATAATTCTGATATTTCAAACGCCATCATTAATTTGTGTCTTAGTTTGGCTGGTCTGATATCACAGGTATAATTTCATTGTATAAAACAGGAGAGCACTGGGAACGATCTCATTCAAATTGGAACAAGCTCTACCTTATTGGAACCACCTCTACTGGAATTTTCTCAATCATTTTCTTAAATAATGCGCCCCGTTGCCGTTTTTAACAGGATATGTGATACAGAGTACTCGTTTCCCCAGGACGAACGTACCGGGGCTGTATTCTTCGCGGAAGACCACAAATTATACAAAAAGGTGACAGTTGTTGACAAACTGTTGTGAAAAAGCAATATCGTGTTCGAACTTTTAAAAACGATCCAGCGGAAATTACTTCGGTTTCGACCGCAGTTTTGGACCGTGTGCGTCGATAAGTCATTTTTACACGACATAGCATTGCCATAATTATCCATTTTTTGCTAGAAACCTCGAAAACAATCAAAAGAACCACCGACACCTACCTTTGTTTACATGTTTTTAGCCATTGGACCGACCTCGCGGGTTCCCGGATGTGCTATGGGAACAGAAATTCACTACCTCTTTTTGGAGGTTGTTCCAAAGTTTACCACCCGTGTTTGTCTTGATTGATAAATAATTGTAGATTCTAGAGTATAAACAAGGTTGAAAACAGCCGAAAACAACAATTTTGTCAATTTCAAGGGCACAAAACGCTCGACTTTCTGATCAGATCAGACTGAAAATCAATCTTATATGAGATCTTATGGTTCCCAACATTGTGTCCAAGTTTTGTATAGATTGATCAATAATTGTAGATTGTAGAATGTAAACAAGGTCGAAACCAGCCGAAAAATGGCAATTTTGTCAAATTCAAGGGCACATTAGCTCTCAACATTCTCGTCAAATCAGACTGAAAATCAAACTCATCCAAGATCTTATAGTCCCCAACATTGCGTTCAAGTTTTGTCTTGATTGATAAATAATTGTAGATTCTAGAGTATAAACAAGGTCGAAAACAACCAAAAATAGCAATTTTATCAAATTCAAGGGCACATTAATCTTGACTTTCTAATCAGATCAAACTGAAAATCGAAGTTACCTGAGATCTTATAGTCTCCAACATTGTGTCCAAGATTTGTCTTGATTGGTCAATAAATGTAGATTCAAGTGTGTAAACAAAGTCGAAAACAGTAAAAAACAGCAATTTTGTCAAATTCAAGGGCACATAACCCCTGACTTTCTGATTAGATCAGACTGAAAATCAAACTAATCCCAGATCTTATGGTCCAAAACATTGTGTCCAAGTTTTGTCTTGATTGAATAATAATTGTAGATTCTAGAGCGTAAAAAAGGTTGAAAACAGCCGAAAATGGCTATTTTGTCAAATTCAAGGGCACATAACTCTTGACTTTCAGATCAGATCAGACTGAAAATCAAACTCATCTGAGATCTTAAAGTCCCCAACATTGTGTCCAAGTTTTGTCTTGATTGACCCTTTCCCACACATTGGCGCTTTTGGATGCCCCACAAAATAAAGGCTTTGGAAAACATTGTGACAAACAATTTCTTCATTACCCACAATGTTTTCTACCAAGAAAGACCAAAAAATGTTAAATTTTGTTCAATGGAACTTGTCGTCTGTAACACCTATGATTTTGGACTAGGCTAAAATTTTGTTGTTTGGTAATGGGTTAATAAGAGTGTAAATCTATTTATATCCTCTATCAAACTAGATAACTCTACTTATACTGAAGTAAAGTAGTGTCAGAGTTCCTTCCCTTAGATTAATTCTTTTTTGAATACAGCAAAAAAGTGGCAATTTTGCCCAATTCAAGGGCACATAACTCTCATCTTTCTGGTCAGATCAGACTAAAAATTGACCTCATCCAAGATCTTATGGCCTCCAACATTATGTCCAAGTTTTGTCTTGATTGATCAATAATTGTAGATGCTAGAGAGTAAACAAACTTAAAAACAGCATTTTTTGACATTCAAGGGCAGATAACTCCGCACTTTCTGATCCGATCAGGCCCATAATCGTACTTGTCCGAGAACTTATGATCGTACTTGTTTTGGCCAAGTTTGATCAAGATTGAGTAACTTTTGTGGATGCTAGAGTGTAAACACCCCAAATGTTGACGGACGGACGGACAGACGGACGGACGGACAAAAAGTGACCACAATAACTCACCTCGAGCACTTCGTGCTCAGGTGAGCTAACAAGAGGGCCAAGATGGCCCTGTATCGCTCCACTGGCTTTTAGACATTTAGACTACGAACTTCTTCAAGGAATACAATAGAGGGCTATCCAAAGAATATTCATGCTACACCAGAATGAAATCCATTAAGTGATTTAGGAGCAGAAATGCTTTTAAAATTTTCTTAAAATTACACTATGTTTCATATAGCGAAAAATATGACTAGCCCACAGCGGCCAAGCTTTTCATCCGATCGTGAAGGAATTTGGAAGAGATTCATGCAAGGAAGATTCCTGTGAAGTTTGGTTGAAATTGGTCCTGTAGTTTTGGAGAAGAAGATTGTTTAACAATTTTTCGAAAAGTCAATTTAATTAAATTTATTAAAATTTAAGTTCTACACGGAAATTAGAGGAGATTCATACAAGGAAGGTTCATGTGAAGTTTGGTTAAAATTGGTCCAGTGGTTTTGGAAATGAAGATTTTTCGAAAAATTAATTTAATAAGGAACAATTTTCGCACCAATTTGTGCTAAAAATAGATTTCTGATGGGAAATCCCTCAACAACGTTTGCCGGGTACCAGTCTAATATTTTGTTTATCGGTCATGAATCGGACAATTTTTTCGAAACAGTGTTAGCGAAATATTATCATTTTCAAGCGAGATATTAGTCGATCGAAGATAATGCAGGCGGGAACTAAAACTACGAAACATTGCGCATATTCAACATGCAACATTGATTCCAGATACGGCGACAGACCAGAAATGACAAACGTTTTTTCTTGAGATTCCTTAGCAGCTTAACCAGAAAAAATATCGAAAAGTCTGAAAGTAAAGTAGCTATGATCATAAAACTTCGCGGGTAGATAGATCTCAACAAGGAGAAGTGCAACGTACAATGAGCGTAACTCTACCTTGCTTATTTTGTGAGTTATTGCCCTCTGTTGTACTTGTAGTGAAAGCCTGTGGGGTATCAAATCACATTCAGCGACAAATTCTAGTTTTTTTTTTCTAGATTAATCATTTCCCAAACAAGACCGGTTTTGTCGTCCCTAATAGAAAATTCTTCAGAAAACATTGATGCAAAAGAAGAAAATGATGATCGATCAGATTAAAAAGACC
This sequence comes from Fragum sueziense, assembly GCA_963680895.1. Taxonomy (NCBI): domain Eukaryota; kingdom Metazoa; phylum Mollusca; class Bivalvia; order Cardiida; family Cardiidae; genus Fragum; species Fragum sueziense. Next base: position 6,828,953 of record OY804607.1, read on the forward strand.
TGCACAGCAGACAAAATGAGATTGAATAACTTCTTTGGATATTGAGGATCATTTTTTACTTTTGCTTCGATATTTTCTCTGACATAAAACACTAAAAGTATTCACATCCGTTTTGTCGTCTGCAGACTTTTTCAATTTGGCCCAACATGACATTTTGTCGTTTTGGAAAGGGTAAGCGAGTAGCACGAGCGACACGACGAAGCTAAGGTAGGACCGTATGTGTAAACATTACTTGTCAAATGGTTATTTCATAGTTACCTATCTTAAAAAGCACACGACAGTGCAGCAATCTTCTCAACTCTGAATTATAATGTTTCACAACAAATGATTACGGCAATCCAGCTCTTAGAACGTCATCTTCAGCAAGTTGAACGTAAAAAAAACTTCGCGAGTTTCTCAGGCATATTTGTACGATAGAGGATTCCCAATCTATTTTTAGACCAGTGAGGCGTGACGATGACGTATTTGTTAAACGAAAATAACGCACGCTATTAATCAAAATTTAAGTTCTACACAGAATTTATTTTTTTGAAGGAATTATGAAGACATTCATGCAAGGAAGATTTCTGTGAAGTTTGGTTGAAATTGGTCCAGTAGTTTTGGAGAAGAAGAATTTTTAAAGATTTTTCGAAAATTTAAATTAATTAAATTAATTAAAATTCAAGTTCTGCACGGATTTTATTCTTTTGAAGGAATTTGGTAGAGATTTATGCAAGGAAGATTTCTGTGAAGTTTGGTTAAAAATGGTCCGTTGGTTTTGTAGAAGAAGAATTTTTAAAGATTTTTCGAAAATTTAATTCAATTAAATTAATTAAAAATTAAGTTATACACAGAATTTATCTTTTTGAAGGAATTAAGAAGACATTCATACAAGGAAGATTTCTGTGAAGTTTGGTTGAAATTGGTTAAGTAGTTTTGGAGAAGAAGAATTTTTAAAGATTTTTCGAGAATTTTATTCAATTAAATTAATTAAAATTCAAGTTCTGCACAGATTTTATTCTTTTGAAGGAATTTGGTAGAGATTCATGCAAGGATGATTCATGTAAAGTTTGGTTGAAATTAGTTCAGTAATTTTGGAGAAGAAGATTTTTAAAAGATTTTTCGAAAATTTAAATTAATTAATTTAATTAAAATTCAAGTTCTACATGGAAATTAATTTTTTGAAGGAATTTGGAAGAGGTTCAGGCAAGGAAGATTCCTGTGAAGTTTGGTTGAAATTGGTTCAGTAGTTTTGGAGAAGAAGATGTTTAAAGAAAAAGTTGACGCACGGACGCACGCACGCACGACGGACACAGGGCCATGACATAAGCCCCGCTGGCCTTCGGCCAGTGGAGCTAAAAAACTATATTTTACCTTAAGTCCCCTTTTCCCATGACGAGGCCTCAAATCCAAAAACGGGGAAAAGTACTTGGCATTATGTCATAGGGAGTTCACATGGTAAGTTTCAATTGATTTGGCCCAAGGGTTATGGAGGAATCACATCGGACGGACGGACGGACGGATGAAATGACGGACAGACAGGACGGACGGACAGACAAAGCGGCGACTATGTGCTCTCCCTTTGGGAAGCATAAAAAGCTTAGTTTGCATTGTCTTAACCCATTACCAGCTTTGGAAAACATTGTGTAAAATTAGGACATTGCTTGAAACAAGCAATCTTTTCTTTTCCCACAATGTTTTCTATCCAGTAAGACCAAAATGCAAAGAATTTTATTTGCTTAAAAATTTGTCATCTGCAACATCTTTGAATTTGAACAAGCTAAAATATTTGTCATTCGGTAACAGGTTAAAAAAGACCAGGACAATAATTTGGAAAAAACAAGTAGATCTAGAAGAAATGGAAGGAAATAAACAAAATCAAGATGTGCTTGTGAAAAACTAATACCCCCGAAATGGCTAATGTTAAGTTTTCTGAATGACAAGATGGACAGACAGACGGATGGACAGCGGTAAAACAATATGCCCCTATCTTTCGATAAACTGGCATAAAAAATAATAAAATGTGACAAAAGATTGTATAGTAATATCAAAATAACAAGTTTTCTGCACAATCTGAAGGAGGGCTGCACATTAACAGCATAAAAAGAGACTAAAGCATTAAGATTGGATAACAAATGCAACATCCTTCAAAAGACAAGAGGGCCAAGATGGCCCTGCATCGCTCACCTGAGAGAACTTTGAGACAAACATCTTGCAAACTTCAAACTCACACTTTTTACATGACCTAGATATCATCAAGATAAACATTCTGAACAATTTTCACAATGATGAGTAAATATTTAGGTTCTTATAGCAAAGAACAAGATATGACCTTTTGACCTAGGTATCATCAAGATAAGCAATTCTGAACTATTTTCACAATGATGAATAAATATTTTGATTTTTTAGAGCAAAAACGAAATTTGACCTAGGTTTTGACCTCCCATGACCTACTTTATACATGCCCCAGATATTGTCAAAACAAATATTCTGAAAAATTTTCACAATCATATCATTATGGTTCTAAATGCAGAAACAAGATTTGACCCTGTGACCTAGTTTCTGACCTCACATGACCCATTTTTAAAATGACCCAGATATCATCAAGATAAATATTCTGAACAATTTTCACATCGATAAAGTAAATATTTTGGTTCTTAGAACAAAAACAACATCTGACCTAGTGACCTAGTTTTAGACCTCGCATGACCCACTTTTCTCATCACCAAGATATCATCAAGATAAACATTCTGAACAATTTTCGCAATGATAGAGTAAATATTTTGGTTCTCAGGGCAAAAACAAAATTTGACCTAGTGACCTAGTTTTGAACCTCGAATGACCTGCTATTCATATCACCAAGATATCATCAAGATAAACATTCTGAACAATTTTCACAATGATTGAGTAAATATTTTGGTTCTTAGAGGAAAAACAAGATTTGACCTATTGACCTAGTTTCTGACCTCACATGACCCTCTTTTAAAATGACCCAGATATCAAGATATATATTCTGAACAATTTTCACAAAGATAAGTAAATATTTTGGTTCCTTGAGCAAAAAAAAAAAAGATTTGACCTAGTGACCTAGTTTTAGACCTCCCATGACCCACTTTTCTCATCACCAAGATATCATCAAGATAAATATTCTGAGCAATTTTCACAACGATAAAGTAAATATTTTGGTTCCTAGAGCAAAAACAAGATTTGACCTAGTGACCTAGTTTTAGACCTCACATGACCCACTTTTCTCATCACCAAGATATCATCAAGATAAACATTCTGATCAATTTTCGCAATGATAAAGTAAATATTTTGGTTCTCAGGGCAAAAACAAAATTTGACCTAGTGACCTAGTTTTGAACCTCGAATGACCTGCTATTCATATCACCAAGATATCATCAAGATAAACATTCTGAACAATTTTCATAATGATTGTGTAAATATTTTGGTTCTTAGAGGAAAAACAAGATTTGACCTATTGACCTAGTTTCTGACCTCACATGACCCACTTTTAAAATAACCCAGATATCATCAAGATAAACATTCTGAAAAATTTTCTCAAAGATAAAGTAAATATTTTGGTTCTTAGAGCAAAAAAAAAAGATTTGACCTAGTGACCTAGTTTTAGATCTCGCATGACCCACTTTTCTCATCACCAAGATATCATCAAGATAAACATTCTGAACAATTTTCACAACGATAAAGTAAATATTTTGGTTCCTAAAGCAAAAACAAGATTTGACCCAGTGACCTAGTTTTAGACCTCGCATGACCCACTTTTCACATCACCAAGATATCATCAAGATAAACATTTGAGACAATTTTGACAAAGTTTGAACCAAAATTGGCACTTGCAGAGCAAAAGTGAGGATTTTACAAGATTTGGCCTCCTAACCTAGTTTATGACCTGGCATGATCCACTTCTAGACATGACCTAGATATCATCAGGATAAACATTCAGGACAATTTTGAGAAAGTTTGGGCCAAAACTGGCATGTTTAGAACAAAATGAAGGATTTTGAAAGATTTGACCCTGTGACCTAGTTTTTGACCTAGTATGACCCACTTTTGATCATGTCATAGATATAATCAAGATAAACGTTAAGGACAATTTTGACAAAGTTTGGACAAGAATTGGCACTTCAAGAGCAAAAGAAAGGATTTTGTAAGATTTGACCTCTTGACCTAGTTAATGACCTAGCATGACCCACTTCTTGACGTGACCTTGTTATCATCAAAATAAACGTTCATGACAATTTCTACAAAGTTTGGACCAAAATTGGCACTTCCAGTGTAAAAGATGGATTTTACAATATTTGACCTAGTGACCTAGTTTTTGACCTGGCTTGACCTATTTTTTATCATGGCCTAAATATCATCAAGACAAATATTCTGATCAGTTTTCACAACAATTGAGCAACAAATATGGCCCCTAGAGCAGAAAGAAGATTTGACCTTGTGACCTACTTTTTGACCCCATTATGGCCCCGATTCAAATTCTTTGAACGATTTTGAAAAAGCATGACCCATAGATCATGTATGTGAAATATGAGAAGAAGGAGAAGATTTTTTTGTGAAAAGTTGACGGATGGACAGATAGACAGACGCCGGACAACAGACCGATCACAATACCTCACCTTGAGCACTATGTGCTCAGGTGAGCTAAAAATCTGATAGGACAAACATATTTTTTAATATTTAGACTTTCCAGAAGGTTCCATTTGGCATGACATGTCACAATTATATGTACAGACATTAGAGGTAGGCACAAAGACATCAAAGGTACTGTATATCACAAATCAGAGGACTGTCTGATAGAAATTAAACTCACAGTATACATAGTAAGACAAGACAAGAACTGTCATAGAGCAGACTAATAACCCCACCCCCTACACCCAGGTCATTGCAGGTCACAAATTCAAACTATTTCCCCTGGTTGACATCGGATATCACACAAATTGCTTCACGCAAAATGTCCACATCATGTAAAATGTTGATTATTTGTGTGAATTTTCATCTGTCCAGCCGTTTGGGAGTTACGGTCACAAAAAACGTGGACAGTCCGATAGACAGACAGAGGGACAGGCCGGTAATTCCTATATACCCCAAAACTTTGTTTGCAGGGCGTAAAGACATAGAAGTTCGGAAAAAAAGAGGTTCCATCCTGGGTTATCGAGTACTTCAAAATACAAGTGATTCAAGGATGAAGTTATAACACAAAACATTGATCTCTTTGCATACCATCATGAAATGTCCAAGAAAAGGTTTTCAAGGCGGAAACATTTATTTTTCAAGAACCTTAATTCACAAATAAAAGAGTTGTGCAATAGAAAGTAAGGTATATGTGTACATAATTTCCAAGACCAGAAATTTAAGTAGGAGGTTTGGAGAAAAATGCTGAAGCATGAGTGCTTGTGAAATGCAGTGAATTTTTGAGGTCCAAGTTGAAAATGTCACCTTCAGTGTTCTGTAGGAAATAATTGCTGATTCCTACAAACATAGAAAAACAATTCTAAAGTGACTTATTGTATAGCAAGACGAAACAAGCAAGTCATGGGTACAATACTCAGCTTAGGGTGGTAAAATCTTTAATCAACACAGAGTGAAGGTTTAAGCTTGGATTTTGTGTCTTAGCGACTTATTGTAGAGAAATAAGACGGTAAAGAGTCTACACCGTCAAATACAGAAGAGGTCAACACCAGTGAGTCTATAATATAGCGACTATCTAAAATATTTAGAACTAGAACTGTCGCAAAGCGGACAAATACCCCCCATTAGCACCTTGTCACTGAAAAAGTGCTTTAAGTCAGAGCACGGAAACAGATTTTAAACAATGTCCAATTATGACCTTGACTTTTGAGATCCAAAAACAATAGGGCTCCTCCTTGAGTCATGGACAACAACTGTGTAAAGTTTCATGATCCTAGGTCAACCGGTACTTGATTTAGAGCATGGAAATGGATTTTAAACAAAGTCCAACTGTGACCTTAACCTTTGACCTTGGTGACCCCAAAACAATAGGGCACCTCCTTGGGTTAAGGGCAACAACTGTGTAAAGTTTCACGATCCTGGGTCAACCGGTTCTTGACTTAGAGCACGGAAATGGATTTTAAACAAAGTCCAACTGTGACCTTGACCTTTGACCTTGGTGACCCAAAAACAATAGAGCACCTTCTTGGGTCATGGGCAACAACTGTGTAAAGTTTCATAATCCTAGGTCCACCGATTCTTGACTTAGATCACAGAAACAGATTTTAAACAAAGTCCAACTGTGACCTTGACCTTTGACCTTGGTGACCCAAAAACAATAGGGCACCTCTTTGTGTCATGGGCAACAACTGTGTAAAGTTTCATGATCCTAGGTCAAACGTTTCTCGAGTTAGAGCACGGAAACAAAAAAGTCTACGGACAGACAAATGGACGGGCAGACAGACAGACAGACATGGTGAAACCAATATATCCCCCTCTACTTTGTATGTGGGGGGTATAATTATCTTACATACGGTAACTCAAAAAGCGAATAGAATTTTACAAGCAAATTGTATTCATCCAATACTATAAGACAATAGAGATAATCATTGAAGATCATAGAAAAAATAACAAAACAAGATGTGTGAAACACAATCAAATGTCAATGAAACATTTTCTTGTAAGACTTTGTGTTAAGTTTTGAATATACAGACTGACAACTGTAAAACAATATGCCTCCAATCTTTTCACACAGGGGCGTCTAAATTGCTGCTTTTCAACAAAAACCTAACACAGCTTGTTTAAGCTGCTGTTGTCACAAGGTTCTTTTTATGAAAAGCTGTAGCATATATTATATTGTTGCTTTTCAACAGAAACCTCGTAACTGCAGCTTAAAAACAAGCTGCAGTTACGAGGTTTTTGTTGAAAAGCGCCAATATTGAACTTCATAAAACTGCATACAAGGGTATATAACTCTTGATAAGCAATATCAACCATAGTTACATGCAACAACATCTGCATTCTGTGCAAGGTCAAGGTCATCTGTACATGCATCTGTTTCTATGGGAACAAACACAAAAAAAATATGTACACATGTACAAACTAAATCTAGTTTTTCAACAAAAACCTCGTAACTGCAGCTTAAAAACAAGCTGCAGTTACGAGGTTTTTGTTGAAAAGTGACAATATTGAACTTGATAAAACTGTATACAAGGGATAAATAACACTTGATAAACAAGCAATATCAACTATAGTTACATGCAACAACATCTTCATTCTGTGCAAGGTCAAGGTCATCTGTACATGCATCTGTTTCTATGAGAACAAACACAAATAAAAAATATATACATGTACAAACTAAATCTAGTCATATTCCTTTTTGCTTGATAACCATGGGCTATGCTCTTTAAAAAGGGCTTTTATAGCATTTGAGCATGCAATTTAATCAAGATAGTAAAGTAAAGAAGAGGTTGGTTTAACCCTTTCCCAACCAAGACCTGATTTTGACGTCCATAATAGAAATGGCTTGGGAAAACATTGAAACCAAAGAAGAAACTGCTGATAACCAGCAGTTTCTCCTTTTGTCTCAATATTTTCTATCCCATATTTTACACAAATTATACCTATACTAACTTCCATTTTGTCATTTTTGGCAGTTTTTGAAGTGGATCACCCTAAAATTTTGCCGTTTGGGAAAGGGTTAAACATTGTATAACCGATCAGACTCTACTTAGACAATATGAATCCCATCTGCGCAAGCCAAGGGTGACATCTACAACGTAACGTTGTTTCTGTATTCACCCTTGGCATATTTAGTCCGATTTTCTTGGTGTCCTGGAAAGCGTTTTCATTGGTTTCAGCGAGGTCTCGCTGGAACTAATCAGATTGCCGACTGATACATTTGTTATGAGTAACCAATTCATGACAACAGGCGGGAAGAAGCATTGCATTTGCAACTCAAAAACACGGAGATGGACGAATTTTCCTAAGAATTTCACTGCAATAGACAGGAATTCCCTATCTTTAATCGACGAATTATTATACTCTCGACAACTCGACTAAAGAAGCAGCTAATTTTCACCTAAACCGCTTGACGTATGATGCGAAAGACAACATGCGTTAATGACGTCATCAATAGTGGACAAAATAACGTAAACAACCAGCAGGACAACCGCTAGGCGGCGCTTGGCGATTTAAAGAAAATTGGACTAAATCCGCCAAGGGTGAATACAAAGGTTCAACCTTGGCTAGCGAAGATGTCTGAATCCATGCCAATATTCTCAAATGTTATAAAGACCCCTTTTTCAGATCTGACAATTCAAACAATTCCATTTATACAATAATAGAAAAATAATTTAACCCATTACCAGACAACGAAATTTCAAACTAGTCCAAATTCGAAGATGTTGCAGACGACAAATTCAAGAGAATAAAATTTTACATTTTTGGTCATTTTGTATAGAAAACATTGTGGGAAATGAAGAAATTGCTTGTCACAAGCAATTTCTTCATTTTCCACAATGTTTTCTACAGCCTTTATCTTGTGGGGAGTCAAAAGGCGTCACTGTGTGGTAATGGGTTGATATGTTTATGTGAAAAATCTACTCTAAAAGCAGCTGGTGCATCAAATCGACTGTTAGAAAGAAGCTAAGTCTAAGCTCAAAGTTGAATCCATGTATGTATGATTGCTTTCTAAAATGTATTACTGTTATACCATCTATGGATGCCCAATTTATTCTAATAAGCACCCAAGCGTTTATAAGAAACACGGTTGGTGGGAAAGGGGTGGGTAATTATTAGATATTTTGATTTTGAAAGTTTAAAATTTCTAATACAGCATGAATTCACGAAGTTGAGATTAACAAAGGCAATTTTGGCTTAATATTGATATAATGACTGCAAAATGCAGTTTTGAGATGAAAAATCTTCATTGAAAACAAGTTGGGGGTCTAGAAATTTCTTTGCTTTTGAAAATGGTCTTTTGAAAATGACCTTTTTCTGGAATCAGGGGATGAGTGTTTATCAGAATCACCCTATTTTGTCAAAATTTCTTGAAATATGCTGATTTTCAGCTGAGATTTGGAAGATGGGATTTTTCAGAATATGGATACTTATTAGAATAATTAGGGTATCTAGGTGAAAAAGAAGCCCACAGAATTTTTGTTTTTCTTTCTGCAAAGCATTAATTAAATCTGGTTACAAAACTTAAGGATTACAACCCTTCATTAGAGTCCAAATACTTTAACCCATTACCGCACAGTGACTCTTTTTGACTCCCCACAAGAAAATGGCGTTAGAAAACATTGTGGAAAATGAAGAAATTGCTTGTAACAAGCAATTTCTTCATAACCCACAATGTTTTCTACCTTAAAAGACCAAAACATATAAAATTTCATGCACTTTCCATTGACGTCTGCAACATCTTTGAATTTGAGCAAATTTTGCCGTTTGGGAATGGGTTAAACACTTTCGTACGTCATCCGTGACAGAGGAAATTAACATTAATATCCGGGTATTATCCATGACAATGGAAATTGACAAGGGATACCCTAATCAATTTCTGTTGCTACATATGACTCCCAGAGTTTTTAACTTAATGATCGGTTGTAATCCTTAATACAATGTACTAAAGATGTCTTATCTAAACTATGTTTTAAGAAGGACCATCGACTGCATTCATGAAAGTATGAACAGAAATCTTAACCCATTACCAAACAACAAAATTTGGGGTGGTGCAAATTCAAAGATGATGCAGACAACATTTTCATTTAAATGAAATTGTACATCTTTTGGAATTTTTGGGTAGAAAACATTGTGGGATATAAAGAAATTGCTTGTGATAAGCAATTTCTTCATTTCCTACAATGTTTTCCAAAGTCCTTACCTTGTAGGGTCAAAAAGCGTCAATGTGTGGAAATTGGTTACACATGACTTAAAAGGATGACAATGTAGGTGTAACTGCCAATGTTCTAGTATGTAATTTCATAGTTTACATTTCATGAATGCAGTAAAATATAGATTCTGATTCGTACAGAAATGATTTATGAAACTCGCATCAGTGATTTGGTTGAATAGCTTAGAACTTCTTCTGGTACATGTATTTCAATTCCATGTGGGTCATGGGCGGATCTAGGGGTGGGGTTAGGGGGTCATGACCCCCCCTGGAATTGGCCAAAAATTGAATTTTGACTATATAATTTCTTATCAAATGCCATCATTTGGGCTTTGACCCCCCCCCCCCCCCCCCTGGAAAAATATCCTGGATCCGACCTTGTGGGTGTATATACTTTTGCGATTCTGCTGTTTTGCTCACAAATTTTTATCAAACTAATCCATCTTGACAAGAGGACCATGATGGTCCTATATCGCTCACCTGAACTAAAATGATATGAGCAACACTTTTGTTCAATTCAATAAATATTTATGACTTTAACCCTATACTCCACAGATACGCATTTTAACGCGTCTATCGATTCCCGTATAAGATACGCATTTTAACGCAGTATCGATTTTTTCCACTCCCGCTCAAATACGCATTTTAACGCGGTCAACTTTAAAGACAAATCACGGTGATATCATAAACACAAAAAAATAAACAAAGGTATTTTTATGAAGTTAATCATTTGATCAGTTTAACCAACAAAAAAAATTATGACCTTTATTCTAGACTTTGATCCGTAAATTCAAGTTATAATTACATGGTGCTGTCCAAAAATCCACGAGTAAAATTACTGTACTGAACACTCGCTGAAAGTTGAAATATGCTGAACAAAACATTGTATTTTTCTATCCGTACATTAAGGATCGAGATCTAGCCTAATGTTTCTATGATTTCATGTAAAACATTTGTTTAATTCTGTTGATAAGTAGACTAGATCTAGCTCTAAGTCCATTTCAAATTTCAGTACAATGTGTTCACGATCTCTGGAACATAAAACTATAAAAGAAATTATTTTTCTCGTAGCTTCTTTACCTATGACGCAAATTTATACATTTTTTTAGTTTCATCTATCAATTTGGATTAAACCATTTCAATATGTAGGGGTTTCTGGGCGATTCATGTTACACGCGTGATTGAGTCTGCTGACCTATTTCATGACACTTGACTACACAAAAAAATATGTGCAGACACATCAATCATAAGCGCATTGTGGGTAAAAGAAATTTAGTTAGGAAAAAATATGCACGCATCGCAAATTGACAGGTCTAGAAATTATAGATCTAAATCTATTTGAAAATTAGAATCAAGATATGCAATAGTAAAAACAAAACACCAGCCGTGCAATTTCCAAGCCCTGAAGACAAAAAAATCCTGTAAAGAACCAACCACGGGAATTATCCCCTTTGCAATTCTGTTTTCAATTCTCCTTCATTATGTTAATTTATTCAAAAGTCTTTGTTTGTCAGTTAGAACCCTAAGTCTATGGAAAAAATTTTAGGCCTACACCAAATAATTACTTACCCTCAAAGTGTTTTAAATCCATTGACAAATAAAGTCACACATCACTTTTTATCCTTTTTCATAAACAGGGTCAGAAATAAGTTCGAATTCAATTTCTAAAACAAAACTGGATGTTCAATTTCTAATCATTAAATATCCACGGGATTTAAAAACTGTCTATATGATGTGATAGTTCGTCTTTCAGCAAGCAATCTGTGATAATACATAACATTGTGTCTGTTAAATTATGTGCTGTACTGTGATATTTATTGTTATAGGTTACTTAAATTTGATTAAACTGTAATTGCCTCTCTGGTTCATGCCACCTGCAGCAAGGACCGCAATGGAAATAAGAGCTTGCTCTTTATTGTGTCATCCTTGGTGTATGGAGCATGTCATGGTTCTTTTAAGTAATCTATAATATCTAATCTTTAAACTGTGTATATGAATATGACCTTTTTTTACCTCATGAACCATTATATGTGACTTATGCCGAAATAAAATTATTTATTATTATTATTATGATTAATCAATCAGCTGTTGTGCTATTTTAAGCACCTAAAAAGGGTGAGGATTTTGTTCTACATTCCAGACAGCCAGTATGACGTCACGCCACGTCACACCACGTCATACACTGTTTGTAGGTCAGATTTTCTCCAGTTGATATCAAAGAAACCCTTTCCTGAAAAAACTATTCAGTGAATACGGACCAATCTTCGTATAATTATTATTATCATTGGAATTAATAAAAGGAAAATAGATCTATACGCACAAGGTAAATAAATCAGATTTAACAATTGCATTATGTTGACAACTTTTCAGTTTTTCATCAAACTGCTAAATATCGGACTGGTCCAATTAGTATGAGCAATTTGCATTCTCTTTTCTTTGTAGTCGCCATCGCATGATTTATTGCCTTTCCCAAGGGCAAAATTTTAAGATCCTAGCATAGGCAGTAAAGAATACAGAAAGAGAAGAGAATATTTTGACAATCGCCATTTTCTTTGCCTGATTGGCGAAGCGCTCTTGAAAGTGCTATTTTGCTACAGAAATCATTGATAAAGTTATCATGTGAACTTTGGAAAGGGTGTAGATCTAATTGTGAGATCGACATAATAATTATTTCCATGCACGTGTCAATAATTATCGTCTGCTATTTCCTGGTAGCAGTTTTGGTTGTTTGGCTTCTTCTTAACAAAAGGTTACGTAATCGGATTTAAATTGACCTTACTGTCCGATATATCACACCAATTTACCGATATGATTCCAAAATGTAGTAAAACCAATATTGAACAACTTAAGTTATGGTTTTTTGATCGCTATTTTTTTTAAAAAAGAAAAGTGAGATCGCATTTCTTTTGAAAATTAGGGATCTATAATGGGATCCCTTAGTTGTCTTTTGTTATTCAAAACTTAATGCAACACATGATAGGGATCGCTTTTTCCAGCAAGAAGAATTACACTTTTAGATCTAGATTGAATTTAAAAACGTATAAAATCAAGAGAGTATATATGAAAAAAAAAAAAAAAAAAAAAAAAAAAAAGATTATGATTAGATCTACTAAAACCCTTTACTGAACAGCATTTCTAGACTGGTCAAAATGAAAGACTTGCACTTATAATTGCAAGATTTTCTCATTGTTTAAAAAGACAGGTTACCTGTTTGAAAGGTTTTCCTTTTTAACTATATGATAATAAATGTATTAAAATTAAACCTTTCCAAATTAAAACCTAGTTTTGTGGCCCCCAAGTTATAAAAAAGTTTGCAAAACCATTGAGAGGAAAGAAGAAATTATTGATGATCAACCAACAAGGTCTATTTTTGACCCCAAACTTTTCAGTGTGTCACACCATACAAAAGGTTGTCTGTCAATAATTAAACCAATACAATATTACACTAACATATTATATTAATTATAGTATTAATTAACTTAATAATTTTAACATATTGATTGATCATTCTATTCAGTTTTTGAAAAAAATGCTGACAGAAAGAACTTTGATACATTTAAACCCTCATATTTCCAAAACGATTCAACCCACAAAAATAAGGAATACACCAACAGAAAGGAAATTCAATTTCAAAAAAACTTTTTATATATCACAAAATCATTTGATCAAGTCTTGTTGCACTAAATTTGATTTAAACTACATAGGTATAAATAGTCTGACTTTTTCCAATAATCCATATCAGGATAGGGTACCTTTATTGGATAAAGGTATATTGGTTTATTGTAGCTGATAAGGCTACCTGGCTGTGGAGTATAGGGTTAAGACTGAAAATGTACTTATGGTCAATAATGTTGTGAAAATCGAACTCATCCACGATCTTATGGTGCCCAACATTGTCCAAGATTTGTCTTGTTTGATAAATAATTGTAGATTCTGGAGTATAAAGAAGGTCGAAAACAGCCGAAAACAGCAATTTTGTCAAATTCAAGAGCACATAACTCTCGACTTTTTTATCGGATCAGACTAAAAACAAACTCATCCCAGATCTTGTGATCCCCAACATTGTGTCCAAGTTTTGTCTTGATTGATCAATAATTGTAGATTCTAGAATATAAACAAGGTCGAAAACAGCCGAAAACGGCAATTTTGATCACATTCAAGGGCACATAACTCTCGACTTTCTAGTAAAATCAAGCTGAAAATCAAACTCATCCGAGATCTTATGATACCCAACATTGTGTCCAAGATTTGTCTTGATTGGTCAATAATTGTAGATGCTAGAGTGTAAACAAGGTCGAAAACAGTCGAAAACAGCAATTTTGTCAAATTCAAGGGCACATAACTCTCGGCTTTTTTATCAGATCGGACTGAAAATCAAACTCATCCAAGATCTTATGGTAAAACATTGTTTTGAAGTTTTGTCTTAATTGATAAATAATTGTAGATTCTAGAGTGTAAACAATGTCAAAAACAGCCGAAAATGGCAATTTTATCAAATTCAAGGGCACATAACTCTCATCTTTCTGGTCAGATCAGACTGAAAATCAAACTCATTTAAGATCTTATGGTCTCCAACCTTGTGTCCAAGATTTATTTTGATTGGTCAAAAATTGTAGATTCTAGAGTGTAAATAAGGTCGAAACGGTCAAAAACGGGAATTTTGTCAAATTCAAGGGCACATTACTCTCGACATTCTGATCAGATAATACTGAAAATCAAACTCATCCCAGATCTTATGATCCCCAATATTGTGTCCAAGTTTTGGCTTGATTGATTAATAATTGTAGATTCTAGAGTGTAAACAAGGTTGAAAACAGCCGAAAATGACAATTTGGTCAAATTCAAGGGCACATAACTCTCGACTTTCTGATCAGATCAGAATGACTAGATGCCGAAGGGCAACATGTCGAGCCCGCTCATTTTGAAGAAAGAAGACCATACCTATGTCTACAGCTGTCATTACAATGGCATTGTAAAAGTGGGGACAAAATAAGTTGGAATGATGGGGATCATGGTGAGACAGTTTATTGTTCACAAAATATTACATGTCTATGTATTTATAACGAGATACCAGAATGGATTAATTTGAGTATACATATGTGACCCGTCACGCTAAAAGGGACCTTATGCTAAGTCCATAGACCCGTCACGCTAAAAGGGACCTTATGCTAAGTCCATAAAACCAAATTACATTTGACCTCAAAGTTTGACCTTGACCTTTGAGCTTGGAATCTGGTTCTTGCACGCGACACTCCGCCTTACTGAGCTTGACATTTGTGCCAAGTTAAGGAATGGCCCGGACAAGCAAAAATCAACTCATTTTTTACATTTGACCTCAAAGTTTGACCTTGACCTTTCATCTTGGAATCTGGTTCTTGCACGCGACACTCCATCTTACTGAGCTTGACATTTGTGCCAAGTTATTTCTGAATCCCTCCATCCATGGTGAAGTTATGGCCCGGACAAGCAAAAATCATCTCATTTTTGACATTTGACCTCCAAGTTTGACCTTGACCTTTGAGCTTAGAATCTGGTTTTTGCACGCGACACTCCGCCTTACTGAGCTTGACATTTGTGCCAAGTTATTTCTGAATCCCTCCATCCATGGTGAAGTTATGGCCCGGACAAGCAAAAATCATCTCATTTTTGACATTTGACCTCCAAGTTTGACCTTGACCTTTGAGCTTGGAATCTGGTTCTTGCACGCGACACTCTGCCTTACTGAGCTTGACATTTGTGCCAAGTTATTTCTGAATCCCTCCATCCATGGTGAAGTTATGGCCCGGACAAGCAAAAATCATCTCATTTTTGACATTTGACCTCCAAGTTTGACCTTGACCTTTGAGCTTGGAATCTGGTTCTTGCACGCGACACTCTGCCTTACTGAGCTTGACATTTGTGCCAAGTTATTTCTGAATCCCTCCATCCATGGTGAAGTTATGGCCCGGACAAGCAAAAATCTTCTCATTTTTGACATTTGACCTCCAAGTTTGACCTTGACCTTTGAGCTTGGAATCTGGTTCTTGCACGCGACACTCCGCCTTACTGAGCTTGACATTTGTGCCAAGTTATTTCTGAATCCCTCCATCCATGGTGAAGTTATGGCCCGGACAAGCTCCATCCGGACGGACGCACGCACTAACGCACGCACTAACGCACTAACGCACATACACCGAACCGCCATTGTGACAACTATGTCGAGCTCACCGCAAGCGGGCTCGACAAAAATCAAACTCGTCTGAGATCTTATGGTCCCAAACATTGTGTCCAAGTTTTGTCCTGATTGATGAATAATTGTAGATTCTAGAGTGTAAACAAGGTCGAAAACAGTTGAAAATGGCACTTTTGTCAAATTCAAGGGCACATAACTCTCGTCTTTCTGGTCAGATCAGACTGAAAATCGAACTCATCTAAGATATTATGGTCTGCAACATTATGTCCAAGATTTGTCTTGATTTATCAATAATTGTAGATGCTAGAGTGTAAACAATGTCTAAACTAGGTATTTTTCGTATTCAAGGGCAGATAACTCCTGACTTTCTAGTTAGATCTGACCCATAATTGAACTCATCCGAGATCTTAAGGCCATACATGTTTTGACCAAGTTTGGTCAAGATTGGCCTATATTTGTAGATGCTAGAGTGTAAACATGAAATTGTGGACGGACGGACGGACGGACGGACAGACAGACAGACAGACAGACGGACGACGGACAAAAAGTGACCACAATAGCTCACCTTGAGCACTTTGTGCTCAGGTGAGCTAATAAAGGAATCCACTATCACCGAGAATCGTTCTCTTCAATTTTGTTGTCAATTTCAAAAAGTTCTAAGCTGAATAATAATACCAGGCTATCATATTTATCATTCTTTGGTGGGATAAACAAGCATGAAAAATAAAATACAATACTGAAAATATGGCTACCTTTTGTCAACAGCAATTTTATAGAAATTGAATGAAGTTTAGGACTTAGATAATATGCAGCGGAACAGGATTTATGTGATTAACATGCAACTTGGGTGATTCGTTTTCCTATTTTTTATATACAATTTTGACTGAATTTCTACATGAAAATGAAATAAATATCAGGCAACAGAGGGGGTAATTTTGAACCCAAACCTTTATGGGAAATGGTAGAAACCATTTTAAAAGCATATCGATAGCTCAGCGCCAAACGGTTGTAACTGCCTATAAACATATAGGCAGTTACAACTGTTTCACACTGAGCCATCGATATGCCAAAATGTCATTGTACTAAAAGTGCTGTTGACAAAAGTAATGACAAAGCAATGCTGACGGCACTTTCTACTTTCCGTGATGTTTTAGTTTGTTTACCTTCTAACTTGATGTCTGTGGTGGGGTGGAATGTGGCAAATTAAGATAAAACAATGAGAAATAATCAAATTGCTCAAGCTGATAACAATGTACAGGATAAAAATAAATCTGGCACTGGTTTCTCGAAAAAACTTAAGTACATGCTCATGAGTACATGCTCAATTTCAATGGAATACCCACCAACGTTGAAGGGTATTCGACTGAAGTTCACGTGGATTTCATGCGATTTGAGCATGGTGTTCAGATTTGAGTGTGAGAACGTACTTAAGTTTTTTCGAGAAACCGGAGCCTGGTAAAGGTCTGTGCCTGATTGTATAAACTTTGGTTAAAAGTGGTTAAATACCTGTTTTGGTTAGATTTCCCTACAGCACCCCAGGCAGTTTTAACCAAAACAGGTACATGTATTTAACCATTTGGTTGGCGCAAACCAATGTTTAATTACACAATCAGGCCCTGGTTGGGAAATGAATGGGATCTAACCCTGCTTAGTTTGCACAATGGTGATAGTTTTGTCATTCTTTCGTCTTTCATTTTATCTACTATAGTAAACTGCAATAGATCTACATGATCTTTATAATAGATTTTTTCTCTTTCTGTGAAGATAGAGCATTTGCTCGAAACTGAAACAACTGACATTCCAGGCATAAAGCAATAAATAAAGTTATTTGTATTGATCAATTATAGAGATTGATTATGAACAAGGCATATTTGAATGTATACACATATTACTCAAAAATGCCTACTTAACCCATTACTGCATGGTGACGCTTTTTGACTCCCTCACAAGAAAAGGCTCGGAAAAACATTGTGGAAAATGAAGAAATTGCTTGTGACAAGCAATTTCTTCATTTCCCACCATATTTTCTACTCAAAAAGTCCAAAACAATTTAATTTTGTTTACTTCAAATTGTCGTCTGCAACATCTTTGAATTTGGAACAGTCCAAAATTTTGTCGTTTGGTAATGGGTTAAGGTAAGTCCACCCCTAACGAGATTCACGCGAAGTCTGAATTATTCAGGCGTGATCAAAAACATTCGGCGGTGGAACTCTACACCGCCAAATCTTTATGACCGCATCCGAAGAAGTTCGGATTCATAACAATGCCGCTTGGAAAAATCAGATTTTTTATGAATCTCAAAATGGCCGTATTACGGATATTCTACCTTAAATGAGTATATAACTGATATAATGTATATGTATATGAATTACCAAACAAGAGGTATTAGACAAGAAGCTTATTCATACTTGTAACTTAACTCTTTCCCAAACAACCAAATTTTGGGGTGATCAAATTGGAAAGCTGATCCAGAGGATGAAATTCATGTTAAAAAGGAAAGGGTTTGTGTACAATATGGCACAGAAAATATTGAGGCAAAAGGAGAAACTGCTGGTTATCAGCAGTTTCTTCTTTTGTTTCAATGTTTTCCCAAGCCTTTTCTATTGGGGACATCAAAACCAGGTCTTGTTTGGGAAAGGGTTAATATATTCATACATTCCATAATTAATGCTAGTAGTATTATAATAAACACTGCGAGGTTATTTCAAAACAGCTGTATAAGCATACACACTCTGTATACACATACAACGGCTTTGCAATAACAACTCTATCTTTAAAATTATAGTATGTATTTTTACATTCATTTATCATTTGCCAAGCATAATAGGGTATAAAAAGCTTTATTTTTACACAAATTCATTCATTTTTTAACAAGAGGTTGGGATTATGAATTTCATAAATTCAAAAAATACATTACTCAGAAATGGTAGAAAGCAAAATGGAGACTTGATTATGTTATAATATTGTGAAAAGAGATTGCTTGCACAGCGATAAAAACATGCAGTTATTTTGTAAATTCTGGCCATAACTTTGATACTAAGAAAAAGTTCTTCAAACAAAGTTGAATACTTTTTATAAAAGAAATAAATTGAAATAATCAATTGATAAACCCTTTCCCAAAGAAGACAGTTGTGACATCTCCAATAGAATTTCTTTCAGAAATCATTGAGAGAAAAGAAGAAATTGCTGATCATCAGCACTTTCTCCTTTTGCCTCAGTATTTTCTGAGCTAATTTGTACACAAATCCAACCTTAATTAACAATCCTTATTGTCGTCTGCAGCAGCTTTCAAATTGGATCACCCTAATTTTTTGTTGCTTGGGAAAGGGTTAAAATATTTCATCTCTTTTCCAAACACCATCAAACTACCAACACCATCCTTTTTCTTCAAACTAGCAACATTCCATGATCAAGTCAAAACTTTAACCCATTACCAGGCTGCAAATTTTTGGACTTGTCCATATTGAAAGATGTTGCAGAGGACAATTCCAACTGATTGAATTTTGCATTTTTTAAATCTTTCTCAGTAGAAATCATTGTGGGAAATGAAGAGATTGCTTGTGAAAAGCAATTTCTATATTTCCCACGACATTTTCTATTCACAAACACTGAAAATATATGGTTTCACTAACCTAAAATTGTCATCTGCAAAATAGTTCAACTGTGACCAGTCTACAGCACTGCCGTCTGGTAAAGGGTTAACCCTTTCCCAAACAAGACCTGGTTTTGTTATCCCTAATAGAATTGGCTAAGGAAAACATCGAGACAAAAGAAGAAACTGCTGATAACCAGCAGTTTCTCCTTTTGCCTCAATATCTTATTGGCTATATCACACACAATTTCAATTTTTATCAACATGCATTTTGTAGTCTGCAGCAGCTTTTGAATTGGACCTGCCTAAAATTTTGTTGTCTGGTAAAGAGTTAATCAGTACATTTTACAGAATGGGTTGGACAATAAATTTTCCCTACACCGAACCATTGTAAGAAAGGAGAAATGCTACATTACCTTTGTACGACTTGATCAGACCTCTTCTCATTAAAGGCAGTGACAAGGGAATGTAGTGCTCATGGCTGCACACGATACGCAGAAATTCAAACTTGAATTCATGGAGTTTCTGAAAATGGAGGCAGAAAATTCCAAATTAAAGAAAATCCAAACCCTTTGTTATGTTTTTTTTTCATTTGAATCATATCGAAAAGTCTCAAAAAGACAATTCTAATGAGTACCCACAACATAAGGCTAGATGAACAATGAATTCTATCAAAGGCAGGGACAAGGGAATGTAGTGCTCGTGGCTGCATACAATACACAGAAACTCAAACTTGAACTCGTGAAGTTTCTGAAAATGGGGGCAGAGAATTCCACTATGTTGTTGGTACTCATTTAAATTGTCACAAAAAGATGATTAAAATGAGTACCCACAACATAGGGCTAGAGTAACAATAAATGATATTAAAGGCAATGACCCTATACACAGAAATCCAAACTTTAACTTGTGTTGTGATATTTCTGAAAATGGGAGCAGAGAAATCCAAATTGATGAAAATCCATACCCTTTGTTGTGTGTACTAATGAGTCATTTCGGAAAAAAACTCGAAAAGATGATTCAAATGAGTACCCACAACATAGAGGTAGATGAACAATGAATAACATTAATTCCAGTGACAGGGAATGTAATGCTCATGGCAACATACAATATGCAGAAACTCAAACTTGAATTTGTGAAGTTTCTGAAAATGGAGACAGAAAAACAAATATGACAAGAGCCGTCACAGACGGATTATGCTCCCCGAATAAGTGTTTGTCACAAAATAAAATCTATCATACATTAAGCCCCCTTTTCCCATGACAGTTTTTTTGTACACACATTATTTATAGAATATGGTCTAGAACATCCTATTTATTACATAAGTACAAAATTTCATTAAATTCTGCCCATTAGATGAAGAGAAATTAGTAACTAGAAGACCTGAAGGTCTTGAGTCGCTCCACAGGCCTGAATTTCATGAAATATTTAATCCAAGTTTTGATTACATTGTTCAATACTTGTGCTAAAAGAAAAAGGAAAAAAGAAAGTTACAAAACTAGTTTGTTCAAAATGTGTGGTTCTTGAAGCAAAGAAAGTAAAATTACATGTTTGCCATTTGAGAAAGGGTAAAATGAAATGGGAGAACATTCTAGCTTAGGATGATACTAGCAATTACAATTTTCCTTCTTCCAAACAGATCTAAATTAACAGAACATTGATTACTCCAAAATATTTCATATTTCTAAAAATAGATTTTGAGCTAAAAATAGATTCTGGGAAATACCCTTTTCCAAAAATAATGCAAATGCCTGATCAAACCTGAATTTCTTGTAATATCAAGTACAAGTTTTCACTAGATTTTTCAATACTTGTTGCTCTTAACCCTTTCCCAAACGACAAAATTTTAGGGTGATCCACTTCAAAAACTGTAAAAAATGACAAAATAGATGTTATTAAAGATAGAATTTGTGTAAAATATGGCACAGAAAATATTGAGACAAAAGGAGATACTGCTGTTTATCAGCAGTTTCTTCTTTTGTTTCAATGTTTTCCCAAGCCATTTCTATTGGGGACGTCAAAACCAGGTCTTGTTTGGGAAAGGGTTAAAGCAATTACAAAGTAACTAGAAAGCTGAAAATACATTCATATAAGATCTATTAGTTACCAAGCTTTGCCTTTATTTGAGTGAATTGGCTGTTAGAGTGAAAACAAAGTCACAATTAGCAATTTTGTCAAATTGAAAGGCATATAACTGAGAATTTTATATTCCTATCTAGCTAAGAATCACACTAAAGCAATATCCTAACTTCACCTACATCTTGTTTAAGTTTTGACCTGATTATTCAATATTTGTGGGTGTAAAGAGTGTAAAATCAAAGTTGAAAATAACAATTTTGTCAATTTCAAGGGCAGATAAATCATGATTTAAGATTCATACGAAGCTGAAAATTACACCAACACAAGATCTTATGGCCAGTAAGATAATGTGAAAGTTTTGTGTTGATTGGTGGATATTTATGGTTGTTTGAGTAAAAATACGGTCAAAAATGGTAGTTTTGCCAATTTCAAGGGCACATAACTCAAAACATAATATTCAGATCAAGCTGAAAATTGCACTCAGGCAAGATCTTATCAGCACCAACATTCTGACCAAGTTTTGTTTTGATTGATCAATATTTGTAGTGGCTAGAGTGAAAAAAAAGTTAAAACAGCCATTTTTTAATTCAAGGGCAGATAACTCTAGACTTTATGGTTCAATCAGAATAAATTGAAGGAATCTGATAGAGGACCACCTAAGGATCATTCCTGTGAAGTTTGATTGAAATCCATCAAGTAGTTTCTGAGAAGATTTTTAAAGAAAAAGTTGACGACCGGACGGACGGACGGACGCACGCACGGACGGACGCACGACGGACACAACGCCATGACAATAGCCCGCTGGCCTGAAGGCCAGTGGAGCTAAAAAACTAATTTTTACACTAAGGCCCCTTTTTCCATGACACAGCCTCAAATTTAGAAATGCACAAAAAGGTCTCTAGGTATTATCCAAGGGAGTTCACATGTGAAGTTTATTTTGAATTTGGTCCAAGGGTTGCTGAGATCTGGCTGTGGACACACGGACGGACGGACGGACAGCATGGCGACTATATGCTCCCCCGAAATTTTTTCGGGGAGCATAAAAATATCAGGGGCAGCAATCATGTGATTGTTTTATGATATATTTTCTTTTCTGTCGTAAACATACTGGCATTTTTCTTAACTCTTTCCCCTACAAGCCCTGGTTTTGATGTCCCCATTTCTAAAGGCTGGTGAAAACATTGCGACAAAAGAAGAAAATGATGATGATCAGCATTTTCTCCTTTTGCCTCAATATTGTCTGAGCTATATTGTATACAAATTTTATTGTTATCAATTTCTATTTTGATGTCTATATGGGCTTTGGAATTGAAATATGGTTACTTTTTGCTGTTTGGGGGGTTAAATTAATACTTTATTCCCCATATTAAAATTCCTACCAAAGTGCTGCCATATTCTCTAATTTATTTTGATAAAAAAAACTCACAAATCGATGGCTCCGTGCAAAACGGTTGTAACTGCCTATATGTTTATAGGCAGCAACAACCATTTCATGCTCAGCCATCGAAATGCTCTCAGCTTTGACAAGGAACTGAATGGAGATCTTCGTATTTTTTTTTTCGTAAGCAGGAGTTTTATAAAATTGATTACCTTATGCTCTACGACACCAAAGTTGTTTATATGCTGTGAGATGAACTGAAACACCAACCCCCTATCCATTAATGTAAAACACATCTGAAACACAAATTATAATACTTTCATGATTATCATACATTTAAACACAACCTGTTGTGCAAGAAGTAATTATTGGAGAAGTAAATAAATAAGTAAGTAGAATATGATTTTTTGAAAACTTAGAAAAACAAATATTTCAGTTGACTAAGAAAACAAGTAGAGCAGGATATTATCTTAAATTTTATATATAACATGATATGATCTTTCAACTTGGGGCAAGGCATTTGAAATGCTTAAGCTTTCTAAAAGAAACCATAGTAATGAGAAATCACAGTTAACTATTAATACATAGCGGAAAATAAGGAAATTTCTTGTGACGAGCTTGATGATTTTCAGTCAGATAGAGCAAATATGCTCAAATTCATGCGTTTGAAACTGACACCTTTAACACCTTTGAATTTAGACAAGTCTACAATATGCTGTCTAATAATGGGTTACTATGCGACTGATCATTCTCTGAGAGGAAGAAAATACAGTCGACACTCCTTGTGTCTAAGTCGGAGGGGCTGTCAAAATACCTCGACATATCCATAGTTCGACTCATCCAATTTTGTTCGACATCGATAAAGTTGATAGTTAACCGTTTTTGAAACTAATCAAGTATGATTATTATTGAAATATAGTAGGAAAAGGAAAGAAATTGCTCGTTTCGAGCAATTTCTATCCTTTTCCTACTGTATTTCAAAATCTTTATTCAGTTCGAAATTATTTTGTTTAAAAAAATTATGTCCATTATGAGGACGGGACCAGATTTGAAGTTCGACTTAAGCGAAAATTTGACTTATCCGATGTCGACATAACAAATGTCGACTGTATGTACAAAAACTTTATAATTTCATCCACGCCACAATCTGTTCATTACCTTGATGAATTCAGCAAGACTGAAGTTGGCATTTCTAGTTTCTCTGGGTGCATCCTTGTATTTACTGATGATGTATGGAGTGATGGTATTCAATAATGTTTGTAGCTTGTATTGGTAGTCACTCGTAAATCTTTCATTCCGCGGCATCTGTAAGTGAAGAAGGTACATCATACCAGGGGTTCTGAAAGCTTTAAATTGGCTACTTGTCCGTGTTTGTTTGTTTGACAAATGTCAGTTGTCGGTATGAACAATAAAGAGCAAAATGTTGGCAAATTCTACTTGTCAGTAACCTCTTTGGGACAACCTGGGCAACTCGGACAATGGATTACAGGACCCCTGCATACAATAAGAACAATTTGATAATTAAAGTGAAGTATTGTCATCAAAACCGAGGATATGTTATGGTATAGAAATGCTACTTTTCTTTTCATTCAAAACTTTTGAAAGATATCCTGAATAGGGTATATTGTCGTTGTAAATGCAAAACGTCGTATCTCTGTTTTGGAAAATTTAAAGGGGAGGGAAAAAAGTGTAATTACTTTTCCCAAACTGAAAAGTTTTACTTGAAACTTTAACATATTGTTCACAAATGATTTGTCATTAATACTAATTAGTAAAAATATCTAAAACCCTGCAAAAATGGTCTTTAACTGGGCAAAGAAGTTTGTACTTTGAAAATCGCAAGAATCAAACATACGAGGTTTTGCATTTACATCAACGATATGTTGGTTGATTGAATGGTCCCACTCAATAGTTAAGGTCATATGGAGACCGGACCTTGGTTTAAAGTCTCATCCTAAAGACTGGAGAAGCAAGGGATAGAACCAGCGACCACTGTGTTACAAGTCCAGCATGGTACCACTGCACCACTTTCGCCCCACGGCTTATGTTGAAAGGTGTATTCACTAACTTTTTTAACAATGAAAATTTTACACACCTTCACTCTATCTCCATCCACCAAAAACTGAGTCATACTCTTGACGATAATTTGGAAGAAGAACCAGGCCCTGATTTCTCGAAAAAAACTTAAGTACATACCCATGAAAATATGCTCAACTTCAAAGGAATACTCTCCAACGTTGAATGGTATTCGATTGAAGCTCACATGAATTACATGCAATTTGAGCACGGTGCTCAGATTTGAGCATGAGAACATACTTAAGTTTTTTCGAGAAACCGGGGCCAGGAGTTGTTGAGAAACTTTTGTAACCACAACTTGGTCTGCTTTGGTGGGCCTTAGACAAACTGTTAGGCTTGCCCTTTTTTATTGCTGAAATTGCATTTGGCACAGTCATAGTAATCAAATGAGGAAATCTGCATGTTATAGCATGAAAAGTATTGAAAGTAAAGAAGAAAATGCTGGTCACCAGCATTTTCTTCTTTTCTTTCTAAACATTTCAAAGATTAGGGCTTGTTTATGAAAGCAGCCTACAAACCTTTACTCGATCTCCATCCACCAAAAACTGAGTCATACTCTTGACAATAATTTGGAAAAAGAACCAGGAATTGTTGAGAAACTTTGTAACCACAACTTGGTCTGCGTTGGCGGGTCGCAGGATCATCGTTAGACTCTTGGCTAACTCCTCATGAACTGTCTTCTGTTTACTGCCTTTCTCTACATGGTCTGCTTTAAATATGTACTGAAAAAATTAAAGTGGACATAAATTAATGGGACACATACAAAATGTAGTAAATTAGAAAGTTAAATACAAAATTCTGCTATTACAACCATATGGAAGACCTAATGGAACTGGTCTTATTATCAAGTCAAATATTTGGCTAACTCCTCATGATCAGTCTTCCTTTTACTGCCTTTCTCTACATGGTCTGCTTTAAATATGTACTGTAAAGATACAAGTTGACACAGATAAAAGATGGACATTAAAACAAGATGTGTTTATGAAACACTAATGCCCCAGAAATGGCTATTTTTGGAGAAAAGGCCAATGCAAAGTTTTTTGATAACCAGATGAACAGACAGAAAGACACAGGTAAAACAATATGCCCCTGATCTTTCGATGCAGAAATGGTTCATACAGATTGAAGCAATACAATTAAGTTCTGTTATCCCAACCACCTTGTCTTATTATCGAATCAAACCCTTGGTTTGCTTAACAATCCTGAGATTTTGTAGTGATCATGGATGACCAAATACATGTACCGTAATTATTCTAATTAACGCCCATATTCTAATAAACGCCCACCCAAAAATCTGTGCTGAAAATCTGCTTATTTCAAGCACAATTTTAGCAAACAAGAGGACCATGATGGTCCTATATCGCTCACCTGAACCTAAATGATATGAGCAACACTTTTGTTCAATTCAATTAATATTTATTACTTTAAGACTGAAAAAGAACTTATGGTCAATAAGGTTGTGAAAATCTAACTCATCCGAGATCTAAATTATGGTGCCAAACATTGTACAGGGCTCCAGATAAGAGGGGGTGGTGACTTTTCAAAGTGCAATAATGCTGTCAGTGATCATCCAACCCTATGTTGTAGGTACTCATTTGTATCGTCTTGTTCAGACGATTCAAATTAGTACCCACAACATAGGATTTGAATTCGAAAAAACAATGTTAGTATGTCTTCACCTCCACTTATCTGTAGCCCTGATTGTATCCAAGTTTTGTCTTGATTGATAAATAATTGTAGATTCTAGAGTATAAACAAGGTCGAAAACAGCGGAAAACAGCAATTTTGTCAAATTCAAGGGCACATAACTCTTGACATTTCTAATCAGATCAAACTGAAAATCGAAGTTACCGGAGATCTTATAGTCTTCAACATTGTGTTCAAGTTTTGTCTTGTTTGATAAATAATTGTAGATTCTAGAGTATAAACAAGGTCGAAAACAGCCAAAAACAGCAATTTTATCAAATTCAAGGGCACATTACTCTTGACTTTCTAATCAGATCAAACTGAAGTTACCTGAGATCTTATAGTCTCCGACATTGTGTCCAAGATTTGTCTTGATTGGTCAATAATTGTAGATTCTAGTGTGTAAACAAAGTCGAAAACAGTAAAAAACAGCAATTTTGTCAAATTCAAGGGCACATAACTCCTGACTTTCTGATTAGATCAGACTGAAAATCAAACTAATCCCAGATCTTATGGTCCAAAACATTGTGTCCAAGTTTTGTCTTGATTGAATAATAATTGTAGATTCTAGAGCGTAAAAAAGGTTGAAAACAGCCGAAAATGGCTATTTTGTCAAATTCAAGGGCACGTAACTCTTGACTTTCAGATCAGATCAGACTGAAAATCAAACTCATGTGAGGTCTTAAAGTCCCCAACATTGTGTCCAAGTTTTGTCTTGATTGACCCTTTCCCACACATTGGCGCTTTTGGATGCCCCACAAAATAAAGGCTTTGGAAAACATTGTGACAAACAATTTCTTCATTACCCAAAATGTTTTCTACCAAGAAAGACCAAAAAATGTTAAATTTTGTTCAATGGAACTTGTCGTCTGCAACACCTATGATTTTGGACTAGGCTAAAATTTTGTTGTTTGGTAATGGGTTAATAAGAGTGCAATCTAATTGAAATATAGATCCTATCTTTCAGTAGGATCTAACGACGACCCGTTGAGGGTCATCTTCTGTGACCTTTCTTTGGACCAATCAGATTTTACTTTGGAAAAGTTCAAAGATTTTTCGCATGCACACGGGCATGCGCACTACCGTGCACACTACACTTCCGTTTCTAACGATAACAAGATTAGAAGCCATGACCGCCTCCAATGTGGTGATTTCACTACAAAGAGAAAGACCAAAGTCCGTTAATTTTGAGAGCAAAGACATGTCATTTATGAAGCAGAAAGTCTTCTGCGTGGCAGCAACAGTTCAACACGATCATCACGCCAACCCGAAACAAAGCGATGGTAACTTATAAACGTATAAACTATATATCGGCAATTTGATTAAATCTAGTATATATTCCCGATTAGCTCAGTCGGTAGAGCGTCCGACCCATGAACCTGTTGACCAGGGATCGACTCCCACCTGGGCTTCTTTTTTTTCTACTATGTATTTTATATTTTTCAAACTAAAAGTTTCTAGAAATCATGGATATAAAAACACAATTGGTAATTGTATTTTTATTTCGTTTTTGCAATTTCTAGAATAATTTGGTATGGAAAAATGTAATTATGATGATAAAAAATAGGGGGACAAAAAGATAAAGTCGGCGCGAGGTTCAATCCTCTATTCTGCGATTTTCAGGTCGGCAGCTTACCAACTGAGCTAATTTGACTACAATGGAATTTGTATACCAATTGTCAATACATAGTTTATTTACGTTCAAAATTACACACAGCTCTACTTCGGGTTAGCACAATGATCGCACAAATCTGCCACTTAGTACAGTGCCAAAAATATACCGAAACCTATCCACTTCATTTATTTAATAAATGCCATATCTTTGCTCTCAAAACTAACATACTTTGCTCTTTGCTCGGTGTCAAGCGCGTGTCTATCGACCGCAGCCATTTTGGTGTTGTTGTCAGGAACAACAGACCTGCGTTTGCAACGAGCGTTTTGATTTGTTTGTGTAAAAATAGAAAAAATGGAAATTCCCAGGTCACAGAAGATGAACCCTAATGCGCGATCTTCAGATGTAACATTATGAAATTATGTTATCTGGATTCATTCAGATTGATAAGAGTGTAAATCTATTTATATCCTCTATCAAACTAGATAACTCTACTTATACTGAAGTAAAGTAGTGTCAGAGTTCCTTCCCTTAGATTAACTCTTTTTTGAATACAGCAAAAAAGTGGCAATTTTGCCCATAACTCTCATCTTTCTGGTCAGATCAGACTGAAAATTGACCTCATCCAAGATCTTATGGTCTCCAACATTATGTCCGAGTTTTGTCTTGATTGATCAATAATTGTAGATGCTAGAGTGTAAACAAACTTAACTAGAAGACCTGAAGGTCTTGACTCGCTCCACAGGCCTGAGATTCTTTTAATGCTAAATCAAATTTAGTTTTGATTAGATTGTTTAATACATGTGGTTCTAAGAGCAAGAAGAAAGTAAGGAAAGGGGAGGGAATTCTAGCTTAGGATAATACTGGCAATGTAAACAGCTATATTTAAACATAGTTCATAAAATTGCTCAATGAACAATCAAAACTTTAATTTCATAAAGATACATGTATTTATAAACATTTTTTTTCAACTACATCAACTACAACACAAATGTACATGTATAGCTATTTTTACCCATTCCCACACAGACACTTTTTGACGCCCCTCAAGATAAAGGCTTTGAAAACATTATGGAAAATGCAGAAATAGATTGTGACAAACCATTTCCTCATTTTCCACAATGTTTTGTACCCCAAAAGACCAAACTAGATGACATTTGAGAGAGTGGAGAAAATTCCAGCTTTGGAAGATACTAGCAATGAACATCTTCCTTCTTGATTTACTAACAAGATAAAGGCTTCGAGTTTTAAAGCAATGTAGAAAATGAAGAAAATGCTTGCGACAAACAATTTCTTCATTTTATAAAATGTTTTCTTCATAAAAGACCCAAACATGTTAAATTCCATCCTGAAATTATTGTCTGCAAGCTCTGTGAATTTAGACCTGCCTAAAATTTTGCCCTCTGGTAATGGGTAAACACCATTTGTAGGCACACTGCTTCTTTCAAGTACATGTACACCTTTTACTATCCACTGAGAGATTAACCCTTCAACCAGTAACCCTTCCATCTATTTAGCAGTTAACTCAATAGCTTGTTCATTTTATCCCAATTAAATGAGCATATTTTCAGAATGTGAAATTCTGAAAATTACACTCAGGCAAGATCTTAGAGTCTCCAACATTCTGACCAAATTTTGTCATAATTGGTCCATATTTGCAACTGCAAAAGTGAAAACAGAATGCAAACAGAGTCGAAATCTGATATTTTGTCAAATTCAGTGGCACATAACTCAAGATATTGGCTTCTGATCAGGCTGAAAATTACACATATGCAAGATCTGATAGTCAAAATGATTCTGTCCAAGTTTTGTTTAGATTTGTCGATATTTCTGGTTGTAAAAGTAAAAACTAAGTCAAAAATGGCATTTTTTTTCAAATTCAAAAGCACATAACTCATGATGTTATGTTCCGATGAAGCTGAAAGTTACACTTAGACAAGATCTTATAATCAACAACATTTTGTCCAAGTTTCGTCTTGATTGATAAATATTTGTAAATGCTAGAGTGAAAACAAAGTCAAAATTAAGCTCAATATGACAATTTTGTCAATTTCAAGGGCACATAACTCATCATATAAAATTCAGATCAAGCTGAAAATTACACTCAGACAAGATCTTATAATCAGCAACATTCTGTCCTAGTTTTGTCTTGATTGGTCGATATTTGTAAGTGTTAGAGTGAAAACAAACTCAAACCAGCAATTTTTTAATTCAAGGGCTGATAACTCAAGACTTTCTGGTTCAATCAGAATTAATTGAAGGAATCTGATAGAGGACCACCTAAGGATCATTCCTGTGAAGTTTGATTGAAATCCATCCAGTAGTTTCTGAGGAGAAGATTTTTAAAGAAAAAGTTGACGACCGGACGGACGGACGGACGGACGCACGCACGACGGACACAGCGCCATGACAATAGCCCGCTGGCCTGAAGGCCAGTGGAGCTAAAAACAGCATTTTTTGACATTCAAGGGCAGATAACTCCATCCTTTCTGGTCCAATCAGGATCATAATCGAACTTGTCCGAGAACTTATGATCGTACTTGTTTTGGCCAAGTTTGATCAAGATTGAGTAACTTTTGTGGATGCTAGAGTGTAAACACCCCAAATATTGACGGAGGGACGGACGGACAGACGGACGGACGCCGGACAAAAAGTGACCACAATAACTCACCTCGAGCACTTCGTGCTCAGGTGAGCTAAAAAGCGTGATTCTAATAAACGCCCATCCACTGATTACAGATTGAAATAATGTAAGTCATAAACGAAGATCATTTCCAAAACAAATCAAAAAGAGGATATCTACCCCTTAATTTGTTTGCAGGGAAGGAGTTTTATCAAAATTAATATGCAGACACTAACAGGTGGTGAACCATAAATGCTGTAAATTGTCCAATGACTGCACAAAACCTTACCTTGACGTATTTAAGCAGGAGATCTTGTTTATCAACCTCATGGATTTCTGATACTATGTGAATCACCACCCTGGAAAAAACCAAATTAACCCGTTACCAGACTGCAAAATTTTGGACTGATCCAATTCAAACGCTGCGATAGATGACAAAATGAACAAAAATAAAGAGAGAATTTGGTTACAATATAGCCAAGAAAATATTGAGGCAAAACAAGACAAGAGGGCCATTGGCCCTGAAGCGCTCACCTGATATAATATAACTTTTTGTATACCTCTAGGGTGCACACAAGGTTTAATTAAGATTTGACCTTGTGACCTAGAATTGATCAAGACAATCATTCTGATCAATTTTCAGGTTGATTGCCGAATGATTGGGCAAAAATGTGGCCTCTAGAGTGCACACAAGGTTTTACAAAGATTTTACCTCATGACCTAGTTTTTGACCCCAGATGACCCAATTTCGATCTTGTCCGAGAATTGATCACGACAATCATTCTGATCAATTTTCAGGTTGATTGGGCAAAAAATGTGGCCTCTAGAGTGCACACAAGGTTTTTCTAAGATTTGACCCTGTGACCTAGTTTTTGACCCCAGATGACCCAATTTCAAAGTTGTCCGAGATTTCAACAAAACAATCATTCTGAGCAAATTTCAGGTTGATTGGGCAAAAAATGTGGCCTCTAGAGTGCACACAAGGTTTTTCTAAGATTTGACCCCGTGACCTAGTTTTTGACCCCAGATGACCCAATTTCGAACTTGTTCGAGATTTTATCAAGACCATAATTCTGATCAATTTTCAGGTCGATTGGGCAAAAAATGTGGCCTCTAGAGTGCACATAAGGTTTTTCTAAGATTTGACCCCGTGACCTAGTTTTTGACCCCAGATGACCCAATTTCAATCTTGTTCGAAATTTCATCAAGACAATTATTCTGAGCAAATTTCAGGTTGATTGGGCAAAAAATGTGGCCTCTACAGTGCACACAAGGTTTTTCTAAGATTTGACCCTGTGACCTAGTTTTTGACCCAAGATGACCCAATTTCGATCTTGTCCGAGATTTTATCAAGACAATCATTCTGAGCAAATTTCAGGTTGATTGGGCAAAAATGTGGCCTCTAGAGTACACACAAGGTTTTTCTAAGATTTGACCCCGTGACCTAGTTTTTGACCCCAGATGACCCAATTTCGAACTTGTCCGAGATTTTATCAAGACAATCAATCTAAGCAAATTTAAGGTTGATTAGGCAAAAAATGTGGCCTCTAGAGTGCACACAAGGTTTTTCTAAGATTTGACCCCGTGACCTAGATTTTGACCCCAGATGACCCAATTTCCAACCTGTCCGAGATTTCATCAAGACAATCATTCTGAGCAAATTTCAGGTTGATTGGGTAAAAAATGTGGCCTCTAGAATGCACACAAGCCAAAGGTTGACGCACGACGGACGACGCACGACGGACGCTGGACGACGGACACAGCGGTATCACAATACCTCACCATGAGCACTATCGTGCTCAGGTGAGCTAAAAATGCTGATAATCAGCATTTTCTTCTTTTGCCTCAATATTTTCCTCAGCTTTCTATAAGGGACGTCAAAACCAGGTCTTGTTTGGGAAAGGGTTAACAAATTACTAGACATCAAAATAGAATTTTATCACAGATGAGCTTATTAATCACCAGGCATGCCCTTATTAGTGAATGCGCTAACATCTACTGTAAGTATACATGTATACCATATTGTAATGTAGTTAAAGTCTCACCTGACAGAGTTCATTGAGATATCTTCACTTTGAGTATTGGCCACCAATCTAAACAGTTGATTGAGTATTGTAGGTAGAAACTTGATAAATGTGCTAACATCTACTGCATGTATATGCCATATTGAAATGTAGTTAAAGACTCACCTTACAGAGTTCATAGAGATATCCTCACTTTGAGTATTGGCCACCAATTTAAACAGTTGATTGAGAATTGTTGGTAAAAACTTGATGTATGTACTGACATCTACTGCATGGAGAGACTGAAAGTAGATCAGAAAAATAAGTCATTATTAACCCCCTTCCAAAACCGCAAAACTTTAGGGTGGATGGATTGAAAGCTACTACAGACGACAAAATGGAAGCTGATGAAGACAATAATTGTCTACAATACAGCACAGAAAATATTGAGGCAAAAGGAGAAAATGCTGGTTACCAGCATTTTCTTCTTTGCCTCAATGTTTTTCCAAACCATTTCTTGCAGGGACGTCAAACGCAGGTCTTGTTTGGGATTGAGTTAAAGTATGAATTTTTGAACTAGAAAGACCTGAAGGTCTTGAGTCGCTCCACAGGCCTGAATTTCTTGTGGTTTACTATAAACAAGATGAAAATTATACCAAGGCAAGATCTTATGGTCACCAATATTCTGTACAAGTTTTGTCTTGATTAATCAGTATTTGTAGTTGCTAGAGTGAAAACAAAGTCAAAATAGAGCCGAAAATAGTAATTTTGTCAATTTCAAGGGCACATAACTCATGATATAAAATTCAGATCAAGCTGAAAATTATACCAAGGCAAGATCTTATGGTCACCAATATTCTCTACAAGTTTTGTCTTGATTAATCACTATTCGTAGTTGCTAGAGTGAAAACAAAGTAAAAATAGAGCCGAAAATGCCAATTTTGTCAATTTCAAGGGCACATAACTCATGATGTAAAATTCAGATCAAGCTGAAAATTACATCAAGGCAAGATCTTATAGTCACCAACATTTTGTTAAAGTTTTCTCAAGATTTGTCAATATTTGTAGTTGCTAGAGTGAAAACATGTCAAAATAGAGCCGAAAATAGCAATTTTGTCAATTTCAAGGGCACATAACTCATGATGTAAAATTCAGATCAAGGTGAAAATTACACACAGGCAGGATATTATGCTTATATATATTCTGTCCAAGTTTTGTCTTGATTGGTTGATATTTGTAGATTTTAGAGCAAAAATAAAGTCAAAACCAGCTATTTTTGACATTCAAGGGCAGATAACTCAGGTTATTCTGGTTCGATCAAAATTCTTTGAAGGAATCTGAGAAAGGGTCACCCAAGGATCATTCCTGTGAAGTTTGGTTGAAATCCATCCAGTAGTTTCTGAGAAGAAGATTTTTAAAGAAAAAGTTTACGAATAACGCACGCACGCACGCACGCACTGACGCACGACGGACACACCGCCATGACAATAGCCCGCTGGCCTGAAAGGCCAGTGGAGCTAAAAATTGAAACAAATATAAAAAGGAAAACATCGAGCATTGAGTATAAGATGCAGTAGGAGAAGAAATTCATAAACCACATGGGAGAAATGAAATTCAAAAATGAATTCTAAAGTGTTCTATTTTCAATTTTAATCAATAGCTCTTGCATAAATTTTTATTAGTATTCATTTTGTTGTCTGCAGTAGCTTTAAATTGTACAAGACTTTGTGCCTTCTTGGAAAGGCTTAAACTGCAAAAATCAACAAATATAAAACATATGGCATAAGCAAAATATTCACAGATCAGCTGAGGGATGCAGGAAAACATCTAATGAAAATTCTGTCGAAAGAACACAAAACTAAAACATCTAAAAAATCATTAAAATAACAAGAAGTAAAACATGAAGCAAAGAAATTAAATTATAAATGAGTTGTTAAAACAAGCCAAAAATAGCCATTCCATTTCCCATCAAGTTGACTTACATTAAATACTTTTGACAATACATATTTTACAAGCAATTAAAAGATCAACTGCCGAAAATGGCATTATTTTCCCCAATATAATAACACAGGCATAGCGACCCGTAGGCAAA
Source organism: Fragum sueziense (assembly GCA_963680895.1). Taxonomy (NCBI): domain Eukaryota; kingdom Metazoa; phylum Mollusca; class Bivalvia; order Cardiida; family Cardiidae; genus Fragum; species Fragum sueziense. The sequence continues at coordinate 6,864,107 of OY804607.1, forward strand.
AACGCAATTGCCTACACATCGCAAAAGAATTAAATAAGAGGGCCAAGATGGCCCTATATCGCTCACCTTAGAGATCATCAAGATGATAATTTTTGTCTCATATCACATACGTAACACAACTTCTGAACAACGTTCATTAAAGGAAACAATTTAAACAATGCTGGTATTAGAGAGTTATACTACCATGGGAAGTGCAAAATTTACCTTACGGATCTCTGATAAACAGAATTGGAGAAGATTGTATCATTATGAGACAATTCTACATACAAAATTTCAAAAGCCATAAACGCCAAACAGTTTAGGAGAAAAAGATTGTACAAGATTTCCTTCTTTGTCTCTATATGAAATTTGATACCCACAACACAGGGTCAATTTTCCTTGTATCACAATAATTTGAAGTATTTTTGGTAGAAGGCCTTGAGATGATTCTATACACAAAATTTCAAAGCTCTAAGCCAAACGGTTCAGGAGAAGAAGATTGTACAAGATTTCCTTCTTTGTCACTATATGAAATTCGATACCCACAACATAGGGTCAATTTTTCTTGTATCACAATAATATAACATAACTTGGTAGAGGTTCTTTAGATGATTCTATGCACAAAATTTCAAAGCTCTAGGCCAAACGGTTCAGGAGAAAAAGATTGTACAAGATTTCCTTCTTTGTTTCTATATGAAATTCGATACCCACAACATAGGTTCAATTTTCCTTGTATCACAATAATTTGAAGCATTTTGATAGAGGGCCTTGAGATGATTCTACACACAAAATTTCAAAGCTCAAGGCTAAAGGGTTCAGGAGAAAATGATTGTACAAGATTTCCTTCTTTGTCTCTATATGAAATTCGATACCCACAACATAGTGCTAATTTTCCTTGCATCACAATAATTTGAAGTATGTTGGTAGAGGGTCAATTTTCCTTGTATCACAATAATTTGAAGTGTTTAAGTAGAGGGCCTTGAGATGATTCTACACGCAAAATTTCAAAGCTCTAGGCCAAACGGTTCAGGAGGAGAAGGTTGTACAAGATTTCCTTCTTTGTCTCTATATGAAATTTGATACCCACAACATAGGGCCAATTTTCCTTGTATCAAAATAATGTAAAGTTTTTTGGTAAAGGGTCTTGAGACGATGCTACATACAAAATTTCAAGACTCTAGACCTTATAGTTTGGGAGGAGAAGACTTTTTAGTAATTGTGGACAGACAGACGGACGGACGGACAGACAGACGGACGGACGGACGACGGACGGTGAACGATCGCAATAGCTCACCCTCAGCACTTTGTGCTAAGGTGAGCTAAAAATGTGGATTATTGTTTTTGTTTCCCTTGGAATAAACACCTGAATCGCCATTAAAATACATACCAAATACCCACCAGGAGCCATGATTGACCATGGTCATTCGTGGCTCCCGGTGGGTATTAAGTATATATTTCATAAGCATCTACATTAAATTTTCTGGGAGATGCCCGCAAGACCCACCCCCAGCAGTATGGAGCCCGCCATCAAACCTCCCCATATACATTAGGGATGCGTTTTGCGTACACTTTATTTTCTGCTAGCTACGCCAGTGAATAATGAAAGAGAGCATTACTGAGCAGTATGAAATGTTGTTAAAATATAACACCCATCATTAAATATCATTAAATATCAAACACTTTGTGCAACTTCTGTGCTATCCTTTGCAACAGAAATTGTCTGTTTTATCCTGACATTCAAAATCGCAATACCCTGGCCATTTTCCTTTTTGTCATGAAAAATAACAAACTTGAAGGCAATATTGCACAAAATCTTTGGTATCTAAAGATGGTTGGAATTCTTTAACCCATTTACCACACAATGACTCTTTTTGACTTCTCAACAGATAACTTTGGAAAAAATTGTGGTAAATGAAGAAATTGCTTGTGACAAGCAATTTCTTAATTTCACACAATGTTTTCCACCAAGAAAGACCAAAAAATGTTAAATTTTGTTCAATGGAACTTGTCGTCTGCAACATCTATGAGTTTGGACTAGGCTAAAATTTTATTGTTTGGTAATGGGTTAAATCCCTGGAAAGAACTAGAACTGTCGCAAAGCGGACGAATACCCACCACTAGGGCCTTGTCCCTGAAAAAGTGCTATAGGTCAAAAGGTTCTTGACTTAGAGCATGGAAACGGATTTTAAACAAAGTCCAACTGTGACCTTGACCTTTGACCTTGGTGACCCCACAACAATAGGGCACCTCCTTGGGTCATGGGCAACAACTGTGTAAAGTTTCTTGATCCTAGGTCAAACGGTTCTCGAGTTAGAGAACACAGAAACCAAATTGTAAATTTTTACTATCCCCCCCCCCCCCCCCCATTAAAAAGTTCAAAGTGGCATAACTCTGAAACTAATGACTGGATCAAGATGAAAATTGCAGGTGCACAACTTCATATGATAGGAGAATCCTGTTAAAATTTCAGAAAAATTGGTCAAAAACTGTGGGAGGAGAAGAGGACACAAGATTATGTCCACGGACGGACGGACGGACGGACAACCTGATTCCAGTATACCCCCCCCATAACTTCGTTGTGGGGGGTATAATTATTCAGTAATCTTGCTTGTTAGTGGAACTAAAGTTAGATACTACATCTGATTACATGCTGTTAAGATGAAGTTAGCATAATACCTGATTAAATGTTTCCTAAACAAGACCTGGTTTTGACTTCCTTTATAGAAAAGGCTTTGAAAAATATTGAGGCAAAAGAAGAAAATGCTGATAACCAGCATTCTTTCCTTTTGACTCAATATTTTGCTCGCTATAATGTGCAAATATTCTTTTCTCATTACTATCAATTTTGTCGTTTGCATCAGCTTTAAATTTGGACAATCCTATTTTTGTCGTTTAGGAGAGGGTTAAGTGAATAATACTGAATATTACAATGCAAAAGTGAAATTTACAGAATAGAAGTCTTATCTTGTTTGATTCCTTCCCAAACAACAAAGTCTTTTGACAGCTTGCGTTTGAAATCTGCTTCAAAATGAAGATAAATTGAACGTTGATAAAGATAGCAATCTACGAGGGGTGATCCAAAAGTTCGTAAACTGGGTTGATAAAACTTCAGGAATGTTTACTATCAAAACAAAAGTCGTACAGTTTTTAAATGTGACATCTGTGCAATAAATGTGGAAAATTTCAATCATGTAAATATAACAGTTATTGTTCAGTGATAAATTTTAGACACATACCATACGCGGGGCGGGGGAGCAAGAACGTCAAAAGCGACGTCAATTTAATGCGATTATGAACCCTTCTATTCAAAGTGCTTATTTACTATCATACAATTCTGTGTCCGAGGTATAAATGTGCTGAAATTGTTATCATACAATTTTAGAATCGAAATGATGAACGTTTCTCTGCCTGGATGTTTTAAGATCAATATACTATCAAAGCGGGGCAGGCTATCACTGTGTATCCCAGTTCTGACGTCGTGAACCGGGTTGTGGCCCTTTGCAGGACTATCTTGGCATTCATTTTCCTCTATTGAAATCCGAATCTTGGGTGTCACATAAACATAATTTCTCTACAGCACCATATTTTTGTTCTCTTCAACATTTTAAATGTCTGCGTTGGTGTATGCTTAAGATCGTGACAGAATTTTATAATTGATTGCCATTCAAATTTCGTTGTTGACGTCATATCACCTTTTCACTAATTTGTTCTATCTTATAAAAATGTTGTGTCTTCATAACAACTTTTACACCAACGTATGCAACTTGGTGTCACTACGTTAAACTAGCGTAATAACAATTTTCACCAAAAAATTCCCGCAGAAAATTTGATTAATCTAACGTTCAAATATAATTTTTTGTTGCTCCCCCGCCTAGGCGTACACACGTTACTATGGTAACGCAGTTTACGGCCGCTATGGCTTTTTTGTTAATCTTATAATTTTTATGCCGTCTATAGATAATGAACTACGTTATTACCAAATTATATACTGATTAAGCATGTGATAAGGAAGTTATGGGTCCATTTTACAAATTTTTGGATCACCCCTTGTATAGCACAAGATATTCAGAACAAGAGGGCCAAGATGGCCCTGTATCGCTCCACTGGCTTTTAGACATTTAGACTACTAACTTCCTCAAGGAATACAATAGAGGTCTATTCAAAGAAGATTCATGCTACACCAGAATGAAATCCAATAAGTGATTAAGGAGCAGAAATGTTTTTAAAATTTTCTTAAAATTAAACTGTTTCATATAGCGAAAAAAAGCCCCGCCCAAAACGGCCAAGCTTTTCATCCGATCGTGAAGGAATTTGGAACAGATTCATGCAAGGAAGATTCCTGTGAAGCTTGGTTGAAATTGGTCCTGTAAAACTGGAGAAGAAGATTGTTTAACAATTTTTTTCGAAAATTCAATTTAATTAAATTTATCAAAATTTAAGTTCTACACGGAAATCGTTTTTTTAAGGAATTTAAAGTTTGGTTAAAATTGGTCCAGTAGTTTTGGAGAAGAAGATTTTTCGAAAATTTAATTCAATTTAATTAATCAAAATTTAAGTTCTACATAGAATTTTTTTTAAGGAATTAAGAAGAGATTAATGCAAGGAACATTTCTGTAAAGTTTGGTTGAAATTGGTCCAGGAGTTTTGGAGAAGAAGAATTTTTAAAGAATTTTTGAAAATTTAATTCAATTAAATTAATTAAAATTCAAGTTCTGCATCGATTTTATTCTTTTGAAGGAATTTTGTAGATTTATGCAATTAAGTTTTCGGTGAAGTTTGGTTGAAATTGGTCCAGTAGTTTTGAAGAAGAAGAATTTTTAAAGATTTTTCGAAAATTTGATTCAATTAAATTAATTAAAATTCAAGTTCTGCATAGATTTTATTCTTTTGAAGGAATTTGGTAGAGATTCATGCAATAAAGTTTTCGGTGAAGTTTGGTTGAAATTGGTCCAGTAGTTTTGAAGAAGAAGAATTTTAAAGATTTTTCGAAAATTTAATTCAATTAAATTAATTAAAATTCAAGTTTTGCATAGATTTTATTCTTTTGAAGGAATTTGGTAGAGATTCATGCAAGGATGATTCATGTGAAGTTTGGTTGAAATTGGTCCAGTAGTCTTGGAGAAGAAGAATTTTTAAAGATTTTTCCAAAATTTAAATCAATTAAAATTAATTAAAATTCAAGTTCTGATCGGATTTTATTCTTTTGAAGGAATTTGGTAGAGATTTATGCAAGGAAGATTTCTGTGAAGTTTGGTTGAAATTGGTCCAGTAGTTTTGGAGAAGAAGAATTTTTAAAGATTTTTCGAAAATTTAATTCAATTAAATTAATTAAAATTCAAGTTCTGCACGAAATTAATTTTTTTGGAGGAATTTGGAAGAGGTTCATGCAAGGAAGATTCATGTGAAGTTTTGTTGAAATTGGTCCAGTAGTTTTCGAGAAGAAGAATTTTTAAAGATTTTTCGAAAATTTGGTTTAATTTATTTAATTAAAATTCAAGTTCTGCACGGAATTGGTTTTTTCGAAGGAATTTGGTAGAGGTTCATGCAAGGAAGATTCCTGTGAAGTTTGGTTGAAATTGGTCCAGTAGTTTTGGAGAAGAAGAATTTTTAAAGATTTTTCGAAAATTTGATTTAATTTATTTAATTAAAATTCAAGTTTTGCACGGAATTAATTTTTTTGAAGGAATTTGGAAGAGGTTCATGCAAGGAAGATTCATGTGAAGTTTTGTTGAAATTGGTCCAGTAGTTTTCGAGAAGAAGAATTTTTAAAGATTTTTCGAAAATTTGGTTTAATTTATTTAATTAAAATTCAAGTTCTGCACGGAATTGGTTTTTTCGAAGGAATTTGGTAGAGGTTCATGCAAGGAAGATTCCTGTGAAGTTTGGTTGAAATTGGTCCAGTAGTTTTGGAGAAGAAGAATTTTTAAAGATTTTTCGAAAATTTGATTTAATTTATTTAATTAAAATTCAAGTTTTGCACGGAATTAATTTTTTTGAAGGAATTTGGAAGAGGTTCATGCAAGGAAGATTCCTGTGAAGTTTGGTTGAAATTGGTCCAATAGTTATGGAGAAGAAGATGTTTAAAGAAAAAGTTTACGCACGGACAGACGGACGCACGGACGGACACACGGACGGACGACGGACACAGGGCCATGACATAAGCCCCGCTGGCCTTCGGCCAGTGGAGCTAAAAATTGAGAAAATGCTAGTTATCAACATTTATTTACTTAACCCTTTCCCAAACAAGACCTGGTTTTCACGTCCCTATTAGAAAATGCTTGGGAAAACATTGAAACAAAAGAAGAAACTGCTGATAACCAGCAGTTTCTCCTTTTGTCTCAATATTTTCTATGCCACTTTTTGCACAAATTCAATCTTTGATAACTTCCATTTTGTCATTTGTGGCAGTTTTTGAAGTGAATCACCCTAAAATTTTGCCGTTTGGGAAAGGGTTAAAGTTTTCAGAAGCATTTTTTTATACATACAAGGAAATCAAAATCAGGTCTTGTTTTGGAAAATGTTATATTTCTTGGTGAAATGTTCAAGAGACGGATATTCTGATAAGGAAGAAATTTAGAATTTCTAGAAATTTCATACAGTTACTATTTTGCAAATTGGCATATTTAGTAATGTTACAAATCTAAATTTACAAGCAAATTCACTAGCTTTAACTGTAAGAAACATCATAATACGATGTCATTCACACTATTAAATTTAAGAGGGGAAAAACAGATTGTTGTTCACATTTCATGCTTGGTTGGAAACATGCAGATAGAAAGATACACATTGATGTATAGAAAGACAGTCGTTGACAAATAAAATGTTTAATCCAGGGCCTGAAATATTATTATTTCTGAATAACTTTAAAACTAGCAAAGAAAATGTTAAATTCTTTCACTTACAAAGCCAAACTAAAATTAGATAAAAGATGAAATGCCTATATCCCTTTTCTCCCATGGTTACGATGTGATAATATATTCCGTTGCTATGGTGATACTAAATTGTTACCTTGACAGCGTTCATCAAATATTGTTGTTCCACCGTGTCAGATACGCTTGACAATTTTTCAAACACCTGGCAGAAAGTTCGTACAACATTATCTAACTGGTTTTACAAACATTTAATAGCACTTGACATGATCCATCATGTATTGCAACAGCATGTGAATAATGTTTTGACCACTCTACAAGAGCTTAGCTTAGAAACACTTGAGGAAAAAGGAGAATATGGTCAACACTTTCTACTTTTCCCTGAGGAATTTCTATACTACAACTTGCAAATTATTTTTTCATTGGATTTTATCTTGTTGACTTTATCAGCTTTCAACTTTGACCAGCATATGAATTAGATACGATAAGAATTTGCCAATTTTTTTTTTTTTTTTATTAATAAATAAACAAGGGAACAGAAAAGACAAGAATTTCATGAGAAAGTTAACATGAAAAGTCATTCAAAACAAGAATGTGTTTGTGAAACACAAATGCCCCTGAAATGGCTGTTAGGTTTTTGGTTACAGGGACAGACAGACAAACACAAGTAAAGCAATATGCCCCCGATCTTTCAATACCGGTGCATAAAAAGAGGGTAAAATTAACCTGACATACAAATCAAGTTACATTAACAATTCATATGTGACCCATCACACTATATGCGACCTTATAGGAAATCCGAACTATTCGCTAAAATGTAGTTTTCTATATCAAGATTGCTTTTCCTATCATACAATACATTCATCTTCCAAATGTGACATCTGGTGCTAAGTGTAAACCATTTATCAAATTTTGTTTTGATGCGACTGCTTAGGCCACTTTTTTTTCAAATTTTGCTTTGATGGACTGCCTAGGTCACTTTTTTTTCCATTTTTTTTTTCAAATTTTGCCTTGATGAACTGCCCAGGTCACTTTTTTTTCAAATTTTGCTTTGATGGACTGCCTAGGTCTTTTTTTTCAAATTTTGCTTTGATGGACTGCCTATATCACTTTTTTTCAAATTTTGCTTTGATGAACTGCCTATGATAATAATTAGTGTTGTAAAATCGGACTCAAATCATAATCGATAATCGAATTGAAACGGGACTTGGTTTCGATTCAATTATCGATTAATAATCGAAACTTCATTTTCTGTAATCAAAAACTTGTGTTGATGGGTGTACTTAAAAAATCTAAAGTTTGTTACGCTGACAACAATAATTATACGTCTCTAGCAGAAGAATGGTGCAAGCCAAGTGATCTTGTCTTCGATTTCATTGATTTTATTAAAGCTGTACCATATTCATTTGAGCTTTGGTTTCCTACATAATCGTATTTCTTTCCTTCAATGTGTGTGTGTGGGGGGGGGGGGGGGGTGCGGTGGAGGGTAAGGGTCTTCCACAAGCCATCCACATGGAACAAAGTTATAATGTACTTCATAATTTTGATTTGTAGGCAAATTTCAAATTATTTTTTTTTCCATTTAAACAAAAGTCTGGAGTGTCTGACTCTGCAATAAGTGTCTGCGTTTTAGTCCCATCCATTTACTCTAGTCCTTACTCAAAGAACAGCTGGACAATTTTTAGTATTTTAAGAGTTAAAGAGTTGGAGATAAATGATGTAGGTATCAAAAATTCAAATCTCTTTCCCAAATTCACATCATCTGTCTAAAATAAAGTGTATTGGTGTCAAAAACAGTATTTTTTCGTATCCGGATTTAGGCATATGTCCGGTAACTGGTACACTTGATTACGAATAGAGGGTGTTTAAAAAGCACTATTTAGACTCTTTTGTACGTTTTCAATGTCATAAAATGAAATGAGTGGTCTGCTTTGAAGTGAAATGGCTTTATTTGCCCATTTTCCTTCAGTTACATGAATGTTTTTCTCCAAAATCATGTTATGAAAATGGTGCCGATGATCGCTAGAAACGATGGAATTCCGCCGCTGCCAAACATTTTTGATTACTGATTTATTTGATTATTAGCAAAATATGGTCTTTTTATACCCGAATTGATATCTGCAAATACAATTTCAGTCTTTAACATTTGGTTTACTCTTGAGTCTTTCCTTTGGAAACTAAAAAACAAAAGCAGACATTGCCATAAGTTATACGGAGCCGATTTTTCGGTAAAAACCAAAGACTTTAACGACATCGATTTTTCATACTCATAATCGATTGTCGCCGATTTTGGGCTTCAACGACGATTAATCGATTATTTCCGATTATCGTTACAACACTAATAATAATGTCACTTTTTTTCAAATTTTGCTTTGATGAACTGCCTATAATAATAATGTCACTTTTTTCAAATTTTGCTTTGATGGACTGCTTAGGTCACTTTTTTTTCAAATTTTGCTTTGATGGTCTGCCTAGGTCACTTTCTTTCAATTTTGCTTTGATGGACTGCCTAGGTCACTTTTTTCAAATTTTGCTTTGATGGACTGCCTAGGTCCCTTTTTTTCAAATTTTGCTTTGATGGACTGCTTAGGTCACTTTCTTTCAAATTTTGCTTTGATGGACTGCCTAGGTCCCTTTTTTCAAATTTTGCTTTGATGGACTGCTTAGGTCACTTTCTTTCAATTTTGCTTTGATGGACTGCCTAGGACCCTTTTTTCAAATTTTGCTTTGATGGACTGCCTAGGGAAGGTCACTTTTAGCATGACAGGTCAAATAAATCTACAAGTTTTAAGACTAACATGCATTTTACATTCAACAGAGCAACATATAAGAGGGGAGAAAGTCATTCTAAATTTCCTACTCCAAATCCAAACAATTTCGTTGTGAGACAATTCCAATTAGTGCCCCATAACATGAGATGATTCCAATGAGAACATTTTTCATGAGTTTGATGAACATTTAAAGATAGTTTGTATTTTTAAAAGCCATTATCCCCTTTTATCATCTGCTCTGAATTAACATATCACTTTTCAACAAAAAAACTCATAACTGCAGCTTAAATGAAGCTGCAGTTACGAGATTTTCGTTGAAAAGCAACAATATTCAATTCTGATTTTCAGTATATATCGAAAATAAAGGAGAAGCAGTTATGACTATGACTATAACAAACAATCACACAAATTCATTCAAAACACAATAGCCTAGCTGATCTGTATTCAAAAGTCATTGAAAAATTTGACTTGACATATCTTCATTAGCATGCCTTTGTAAAAAAGCGCAAAGGTTGAAATACAATGTAGTTTCATACATTGATGTATTTTTAATTGTCTTGGATCAGTTTTGTTTGACATTGCCAAAATGAAGGTTTTAACAGTGAAAAGCGGTTTCTCTACTCACAATTCTAACTCAGAATGTCATGCACAAAGACAACCCGTTATAAAGAATTACAAGGACTTATATTTATATATTTGCAAAAGTCTCAAGAGTTTTATGGACTGAGAGGGAGTACACATAGAAAACATGCATAGAAGAAATTACATGAATTTATCATGAAACCTGTAGTGGTTCTATTTCTCACCTATCTTCATTTTGTTTTACGCTTATTAATCCATTCCAAAACGTCAACACCTTTTTAAAGCCCACAAGATAGGGGCTTTGGAAAACATTGTTGAAAATGAAGAATTTGCTTTTGACAAGCATTCCAAAATGTTTTCTACCCAGAGAGAACTTTCACCCATTTAAAATTGTTGTTTGCAACTTGCAACATCTTTGAAGTTGGGTAAGTCTGAAGTTCTCCTGTCTGCTAATAGGTTAAAAAGAGTAATCTCCCTTTAAATCCCACTACATTTGAGTAGCCTACCTTTAATCTATTAAAATGTTCAATCATTTCCTAACAGTGGAAGAATATTAATCTTCAATTTAATTTGACAATACCAGAATAATCTCCCTTTAAATTTCATACCATCAGAGTAACATACCTTTAACCTATTCAAATGTTCCACATCGGTTCCCGGCGTTGGAGCTCCCATCATTTTCTGACAGTGGAAGAAGAAGTTGTGTAAATGCTGATCTTTTGTGTAGACTGTTGAGTTTAGATGTAGATTAGCCTTGAAGATGGGCTTTCCTCCGTCCACTAGCTTGATATCTGGAGCATTGGACTGAAAAATACAGGAAAACAAGATGTGTTTGTGAAACACAAATCGATGGCTCAGCGTGAAACAGTTGTAACTGCCTATATGTTTATAGGCAGTTACAACTGTTTCACGCTGAGCCACTGAAATGTCCCTGAAATGGCTATAGGTATGGAGAAAAGGCCCATCTTAAGTTTTTAAGTTGAGTTTCCAACTGACAGACGGACAGACACACAGACAACAGTCTTGTTTTGGACAGGTTTACTTAACCCTTTCCCAAACAAGACCTGGTTTTGACTTTCAGAATTGGCTTGGGAAAACATTGAGATAAAAGAAGAAACTGCTGATAACCAGCAGTTTCTCCTTTTGTCTCAATATTTTCTATGCCATATTTTACACAAATTATATCTTTAATAACTTCAATTTTGTCATTTTTGGCTGTTTTTGAAGTGGATCACCCTAAAATTTTGTCATTTGGGAAAGGGTTAAGAGTTTTAAGAATCCTTTACTTTGCTATCTGCAATTGCTTGCAACTTGGACATGTCTACCATTTCTCATCTGGGAAATTGTAAACGGACATGCATTATATATCAAAGCCACAACTTACATTTCTACTTTGATGTTCAAATACTAGATATCTGGTGAGCAGGGGTCCATATTATCAATGATAATTACGACTATTTTTTGCGTGATTATTTGTTACAACAAACCGGATTGGTTCAATCTGATTTCTTGTACAATCAGATGTTTTGTCACACAGTTTACATAACAAGAGCTGTCCATAAGACAGTGCGCTCTACTTTTCTAAGTTGCTTAACCCAGAATTTCTTAGTCGTATGGTCACAAAAGCATGTGCAAAGTTTCAGAGCAATAGCATAAGTAGAAACAGATGTTTGAAAAAACTTTAACCTTTGTTGCAACGCTGACGCCGACGCCAACGCCGACACATAGGTGACAGTATAAGCTCTCATTTTCCTCGAAAAGTCGAGCTAAAAATGTAGTCGTAAGATTGTTGATAATACGGGCCCCAGGCTAGCAGTCATTTGTATTGATATATGGTCACACAATCATGTGACAAAATAGAATGGGGGAGGGGGGTATAGTAAATATGTGAATGCCACAACTCACATTTCTACTGTGATGTTCAAATGCTAGATATCTTGCTGGCAGGTTAGCATCAACTTGTATTGACTTCAGGGGGTCAAATAACTTAAAACTTGGTGATATATGGTTACACAATCATGTGACAAAATAAAATGGTGAAGGCGAGAGGGGGATAGTAAATATGTGAACGCCACAACCTACATTTCTACTGTGATGTTCAAATGCTAGATATCTGGTGGGCAGGTTGGCAGCAACTTGTATAGATTTCAGGGGGTCAAATAACTTAAAACTTGGTGATATATGGTTGCACAATCATGTGACAAAATACAACGGGAGAGGAAGGATAGTAAATGTGACCCGTCACACTAAAAGGGACCTTATAGAAAGTGTGAAAAATATCGGCCCTAGTCAGTCTGCGCAGTCCGCGCAGCCAGACTAGGGCCGACACTTTTCACTTTTATGTGATTTTCTAAATCCTGAATGTTTTCCCTATCTTTATACATGTTCATTTTTCAAATGCCAGATCTGGATGACCTGTGCTGAGTCTGACAAGTTTGTCAAAATTTGGATTTGGTAGACTTCTGATAAGGTCCCTTTTAGTGTGACGGGTAACAAATATTCAAACGCCACAACCTACATTTCTACTGTGATGTTCAAATGCTAGATATCTGGTGGGCATGTTGGCAGCTACTTGTAAAGACTTCAGGGTGTCAAATAGCTTAAAACTGGGTGATATATGGCTACACAATCATGTGACAAAATAGAATGGGGGAGGGGGGGATAGTAAATAGTTGAACGCCACAACTCACATTTCTACAGTGATGTTCAAATGCTAGATATCTGGTGGGCAGGTTGGCAGCGACTTCTATAGACTTAAGGGGGTCCAATAACTTAAAACTTGATGATGTATGGTTACACAATCATGTGACAAAATAGAATGGGGATGGGGGATGGGGGATAGTAAATATTTGAATGCCACAACTCACATTTCTACTGTGATGTTCAAATGCTAGATATCTGGTGGGCAGGTTGGCAGCTACTTGTATACACTTCAGGGGGTCAAATAACTTAAACCTTGGTGATATATGGTCACACAATCATGTGACAAAATAGAATTGGGGAGGGGGATAGTAAATATTTGAATGCCACACTCACATTTCTACTGTGATGTTCAAATGCTAGATATCTGGTGGGCAGGTTGGCAGCTACTTGTATACACTTCAGGGGGTCAAATAACTTAAAACTTGATGATATATGGTTACACAATCATATGACAAAATAAAATGGGGGAGGGGGGGGTAGAGTAAATATTCAAACGCCACAACTCACATTTCTACTGTGATGTTCAAATGCTAGATATCTGGTGGGCAGGTTGGCAGCTACTTGTATAGACTTCAGGGGGTCAAATAACTTAAAACTCGGTGATATATGGTTACACAATCATATGACAAAATAAAATGGGGGAGGGGGGGGGGGGGAAGTAAATATTTGAATGCCACAACTCACATTTCTACTGTGATGTTCAAAAGCTAGATATATCTGGCGGGCAGGTTAGCAGCTACTTGTACAGACTTCAGGGGGTCAAATAACTTAAATCTTGGTGATATATAGTTACACAATCATGTGTCAAAATAGAATGGGGGAGGGGGGAGGGGGGGATAGTGAATATGTGAATGCCACAACTCACATTTCTACTGTGATGTTCAAATGCTAGATATCTGGCAGATAGGCTGGCAGCTACTTGTATTGACTTAAGGTGGTAAAACAGGGGTCTTGCTACCAATTTTTGTTTGGGGCCAGGGGCCAGTGAAATTGGAAAAAATAGCGACATATTTACCTAAATTGGGAAAAACTAAAACAAGTTTGTACTCATATTGTCACTCAGTACCTGCTGAAAATTAGACTGTAGTGATGTAAAATGCATTTGTGCATACTCTTTTTTAAGAATCTACTCTAAAACTGTCTTCAAAATGATTGTAAATGAAGATGAGGTCTTGACATGGGGCATTCTGGGTCCTCATTGGGAATTTTCACGAGAGAATTGGGAAAAAAAGATACATTTTGCCATTGGGAATGGGGCCCAATAACCGCCCAAAATTTTGGCAAACGAGACCCCTGTAAAAAAACCCTTAAAATTTGGTGATATATGGTTACACAATCATGTGTCAGAATAGAATGGGAGATGGGGTATAGTAAATATTTGAACGCCACAACTTACATTTCTACTTTGATGTTCAAATGCTAGATATCTGGTGGGAAGGTTAGCAGCCACTTGTATAGACTTGAGGGGGTCAAATAACTTAAAACTTGGTGATATATGGTTACACAATCATGTGACAAAATAGAATAGGGGAGGGGGGATAGTAAATATTTGAACGCCACAACTTTGTAAGTTGTGGCATTCAAATATTTACTATACCCCCTCCCCTAGAAATTTTCTACTGTGATGTTCAAATGCTAGATATCTGGCTGGCAGGTTAGCAGCTACTTGTACAGACTTCAGGGGGTCAAATAACTTAAAACTTGGGGATATATGGTCACACAATCATGTGGCAAAATAAAATGGGGGAGGGGAGATAGTAAATATTCAAATGGGACAACCTACATTTCTACTGTGATGTTCAAATGCTAGATATCTGGTGGGCAGGTTGGCAGCAACTTGTATAGACTTCAGGGGGCCAATTAACTTAAAACTTGGTGATATATGGTTACACAATCATGTGACAAATTAGAAAAGGGGAGGGGGTACGGTAAATATTCGAATGCCACAACTCACATTTCTACTGTGATATTCAAATGCTAGATATCTGACTGGCAGGTTAGCAGCTACTTGTATAGACTTAAGGGGGTCAAATAACTAAAAACTTGGTGATATATGGTTACACAATCATGTGTCAAAATAGAATGGGGGAGGGGGTACGGTAAATATTCGAATGCCACAACTCACATTTCTACTGTGATATTCAAATGCTAGATATCTGACTGGCAGGTTAGCAGCTACTTGTATAGACTTAAGGGGGTCAAATAACTTAAAACTTGGCAATATATGGCTACACAATCATGTGTCAAAACAGAATGGGGGAGGGGGTATGGTAAATATTTGAATGCCACACTCACAATTCTACTGTGATGTTCAAATGCTAGATATCTGGGGGGCAGGTTGGCAGCCACTTGTATAGACTTAAGGGGGTCAAATAACTTAAAACATGGTGATATATGGTTACACAATCATGTGTCAAAATAGAATGGGGGAGGGGGGTAGTAAATATTTGAAAGCCACAACTCACATTTCTACTGTGATGTTCAAATGCTAGATATCTGGTGGGCAGGTTGGCAGTTACTTTTATAGACTTCAGGGGGTCAAATAAACTTGGTGATATATGGCTACACAATCATGTGACAAAATAGAATGGGGGATGGGGGATAGTAAATATGTGAATGCCACAACCTACATTTCTACTGTGATATTCAAATGCTAGATATCTGGTGGGCAGGTTGGCAGCTACTTGTATAAACTTCAGGGGGTCAAATAACTTAAAACTTGGTGATATATGATTACACAATCATGTGTCAAAATAGAATGGGGGAGGGGGTATGGTACATATTCAAATGGGACAACCTACATTTCTACTGTGATGTTCAAATGCTAGATATCTGGTGGGCAGGTTAGCAGCCACTTTTATAGACTTCAGGGGGTCAAATAACTTAAAACTTGGTGATATATGGCTACACAATCATGTGACAAAATAGAATTGGGGATGGAGGATAGTAAATATTTGAACGCCACCACTTACATTTCTACTGTGATGTTCAAATGCTAGATATCTGGCTGGCAGGTTAGCAGCTACTTGTATAGATTTCAGGGGGTCAAATAACTTATAAGGTTACACAATCCAATGACAAAATAGAATGGGGGAGAGGGGGGGGGTAGTAAATATTTGAACACCACAACTCACATTTCGACTGTGATGTTCAAATGCTAGATATCTGGCTGGCAGGTTGGCAGCTACTTGTAAAGACTTCAGGGGGTCAAATAACTTAAAACTCGGTGATATATGGTCACACAATCATGTGACAAAATAGAATGGGGGAGGGGGGATAGTAAATGTGACCCGTCACGATAAAAAAACCTTATAGAAAGTGTGAAAAATATCGGCCCTAGTCAGTCTGCGCAGTCCGCGCAGCCAGACTAGGGCCGACACTTTTCACTTTTATGTAATTTTCTAAATCCTGAATGTTTTCCCTATCTTTACACATATTCATTTTTCACATGTAGGATCTTGTTGACCTGTGTCGAGTTTGATAATTTTGCCAAAATTTTGATTTTCGGACTTCTAATAAGGTCCCTTTTAGCATGACAGGTCACAAATATTCAAATGGGACAACTCACATTCCTACTGTGATGTTCAAATGCTAGATATCTGGTGGGCAGGTTAGCAGCTACTTGTATAGACTTCAGGGGGTCAAAAAAACTTAAAACTTGGTGATGTATGGCTACACAATCACATGACAAAATAGAATGGGGGAGGGGGATAGTAAATATTCAAAAGGGACAACCTACATTTCTACTGTGATGTTCAAATGCTAGATATCTGGTGGGCAGGTTGGAAGCCACTTGTATAGATTTCAGGGGGTCAAATAACTTAAAACTTGGTGATATATGGCTACACAATCATGTAACAAAATAGAATGGGGGAGGGGGGAGGGGGGATGGTAAATATTTGAACGCCACAACTCACATTTCTACTGTGATGTTCAAATGCTAGATATCTGGTGGGCAGGTTGGCAGCTACTTGTATTGACTTCAGGGGGTCAAATAACTTAAAACTTGGTGATATATGGTCACACAATCATGTGTCAAAATAGAATGGGGGAGGGGGAGGGGATAGTAAATATTTCAATGCCACAACTTACGTTTCTACTGTGATATTCAAATGCTAGATATCTTGCTGGCAGGTTAGCAGCTACTTGTATTGACTTCAGGGGGGTCAAATAACTTAAAACTTGGCGATATATGGCTACACAATCATGTGTCAAAATGGAATGGTGGAGGGGGGGAGGGGGGATAGTAAATGTGACCTGTCACGCTAAAAGGACCTTATGGAAAGTGTGAAAAATATCGGCCCTAGTCAGTCTGCGCAGTCCGCGCAGCCAGACTAGGGCAGACACTTTTCACTTTTATGTAATTTTCTAAATCCTGAATGTTTTCCCTATCTTTACACATGTTCATTTTTGAAATGCCAGATCTGGTTGACCTGTGCCGAGTCTGACAAGTTTGTCAAAATTTGGATTTTCAGACTTCTGATAAGGTCCCTTTTAGTGTGACGGGTCACAAATATTTGAACACCACAACTCACATTTCTACTGTGATGTTCAAATGCTAGATATCTGGCCGGCAGGTTGGCAGCCACTTGTATAGACTTAAGGGGGTCAAATAACTTAAAACTTGGTGATATATGGCTACACAATCATGTGACAAAATAGAATAGGGGATGGGGGATAGTGAATATTTGAATGCCACACTCACATTTCTACTGTGATGTTCAAATGCTAGATATCTGGTGGGCAGGTTGGCAGCTACTTGTATAGATTTCAGGGGGTCAATTAACTTAAAACTTGATGATATATGCTCACACAATCATGTGGCAAAACAGAATAGGGGAGGGGGGATAGTAAATATTTGAACGCCACAACTCACATTTCTACTGTGATGTTCAAATGCTAGATATCTGGAGGGCAGGTTAGCAGCAACTTGTACAGACTTCAGGGGGTCAAATAACTTAAACCTTGGTGATATATGGTAACACAATCATGTGTCAAAATAGAATAGGGGAGGGGGTTATAGTAAATATTTGAACGCCACAACCTACATTTCTACTGTGATGTTCAAATGCTAGATATCTGGTGGGCAGGTTGGCAGCTACTTGTACAGACTTCAGGGGGTCAAATAACTTAAGACTTGGTGATATATGGTTACACAATCATGTGTCACAATAGAATGGAGGAGGCAGGGGGGGGGGGAGGGGGGTATAGTAAATATTTGAACGCCACAACTCACATTTCTACAGTGATGTTCAAATGCTAGATATCTGACAGGCAGGTTGGCAGCTACTTGTATTGACTTCAGGGGGTCAAATAACTTAAAACTTGGTGATGTATGGCTACACAATCATGTGTCAAAATAGAATGGGGGAGGGGGGATAGTAAATATGTGAATGCCACAACTCACATTTCTACTGTGATGTTCAAATGCTAGATATCTGGCTGGCAGGTTGGCAGCAACTTGTATAGACTTCAGGGGGTCAAATAACTTAAAATTTGGTGATATATGGTCACACAATCATGTGTCAAAATAGAATGGGGGAGGGGGGGGAGGGGGGATAGTAAATGTGACCCGTCACGCTAAAAGGACCTTATAGAAAGTGTGAAAAATATCGGCCCTAGTCAGTCTGCGCAGTCCGCACAGCCAGACTAGGGCCGACACTTTTCACTTTTATGTAATTTTCTAAATCCTGAATGTTTTCCATATCTTTATACATGTTCATTTTTCACATGTAGGATGTCGAGTTTGACAATTTTGCCAAAATTTGGATTTTCGGACCACTGATAAGGTCCCTTTTAGCATGACGGGTCACAAATATTCAAATGGGACAACCTACATTTCTACTGTGATGTTCAAATGCTAGATATCTGGCTGGCAGGTTGGCAGCAACTTGTATCGACTTTCAGGGGGTCAAATAACTTAAAACTTGATGATATATGGCTACATAATCATGTGACAAAATAGAATGGGGGAGGGGGGATAGTTAATATTCGAATGCCACAACTCACATTTCTACTGTGATGTTCAAATGCTAGATATCTGGTGGGCAGGTTGGTACCCACTTGTACAGACTTCAGGGGGTCAAATAACTTAAAACTTGGTGATATATGGCTACACAATCATGTGTCAAAATATAACGGGAGAGGGGGGATAGTAAATGTGACCCGTCACACTAAAAGGGACCTTATAGAAAGTGTGAAAAATATCGGCCCTAGTCAGTCTGCGCAGTCCGCGCAGCCAGACTAGGGCCGACACTTTTCACTTTTATGTAATTTTCTAAATCCGGAATGTTTTCCCTATCTTTATACATGTTCAGTTTTCAAATGCCAGATCTGGTTGACCTGTGCCGAGTCTGACAAGTTTGTCAAATTTTGGATTTTCGGACTTCTGATAAGGTCCGTTTTAGCATGACGGGTCACAAATATTCAAATGGGACAACCTACATTTCTACTGTGATGTTCAAATGCTAGATATCTGGTGGGCAGGTTAGCAGCTACTTGTATTTGACTTCAGGGGGTCAAATAACTTAAAACTTGGTGATATATGGCTACACAATCATGTGTCAAAATAGAATGGGGGAGGGGGAATAGTAAATCTTCGAATGCCAAAACCTACATTTCTACTGTGATGTTCAAATGCTAGATATCTGGCCGGCAGGTTAGCAGCTACTTGTAAAGACTTCAGGGGGTCAAATAACTTAAAACTTGGTGATATATGGCTACAGAATCATGTGGCAAAATAAAATGGGGGAGGGGGATAGTAAATATTTGAACAACACAACTCACATTTCTACTGTGATGTTCAAATGCTAGATATCTGGTGGGCAGATTGGCAGCTACTTGTATTGACTTCAGGGGGTCTAATAACTTAAAACTGGGTGATATATGGTTACATAATCATGTGGCAAAATAGAATGGAGGGGGGAGGGGGGATAGTAAATGTGATCCGTCATGCTAAAAGTGACCTTATAGAAAGTGTGAAAAATATCGGCCCTAGTCAGTCTGCGCAGTCCGCGCAGCCAGACTAGGGCCGACACTTTTCACTTTTATGTAATTTTCTAAATCCTGAATGTTTTCCATATCTTTATACATGTTCATTTTTCACATGTAGGATGTCGAGTTTGACAATTTTGCCAAAATTTGGATTTTCAGACTTCTGATAAGGTCCCCTTTAATGTGACGGGTCACAAATATTCAAATGCCACTTACGTTTCGACTGTGATGTTCAAATGCTAGATATCTGACGGGGGCAGGTTGGCAGCTATTTGTATAGACTTCAGGGGGTCAAATAACTTAAAACTTGATGATATATGGCTACACAATCATGTGACAAAATAGAATGGGGACGGGGGATAGTAAATATTTGAATGCCACAACTCACATTTCTACTGTGATGTTCAAATGCTAGATATCTTGCTGGCAGGTTAGCAGCCACTTGTATAGACTTGAGGGGGTCAATTAACTTAAAACTTTGTGATATATGGCTACACAATCATGTGTCAAAATAGAATGGAGGAGGGGGGATAGTAAATATTTGAAAGCCACAACTAGTTGTGGCGTTCAAATATTTACTATACCCCCTCCCCTAGAAATTTTCTACTGTGATGTTCAAATGCTAGATATCTGGTGGGCAGGTTAGCAGCCCCTTGTACAGACTTCAGGGGGTCAAATAACTTAAAACTTGATGATATATGATCACACAGTAATGTGAAAAAATAGAACGGGGGAGGGGGGATAGTAAATACGTGAATGCCACAACTCACATTTCTACTGTGATGTTCAAATGCTAAATATCTGGCCGGAAGGTTAGCAGACACTTGTATTGATTTCTGGGGGTCAAATAGCTTAAAAATTGGTGATATATGGCTACACAATCATGTGACAAAACAGAATGGGGTGGGGGGGGGGGATAGTAAATATTCAAATGGGACAACCTACATTTCTACTGTGATGTTCAAATGCTAGATATCTGGCTGGCAGGTTTGCTGCTACTTGTATAAACTTCTCTCCCACATCCACTCTGAAACAAACAAAATCATTGTGATATACATTTGAGCCTCGATCTGGAAAAAGGTCCCTTAAGGCATTTGAGCCCAACATAGTTCCATATCAGCCTGTGCATACGCACAGTCTGATCAGAACCCATGTTGTTCTCTAATAGCTTCTTCGTAACATGTAGTAAATTATAGAGAGCATCATGGATGCACATTGGACTGCATTTGACAAATCTGATCTTCAAACTCAATTATTGAAAAAGCTATAAGGGACGTTTTTCCAGATCCCGGCTGATTTATTATAACTGAATGATTTGATTTATTGGGGTTTAACATTGTTTTCAACTGCTCTGGTCATTTACCGAGGATTCCTGGTATTTCCCTCACCAGTGCTATCACATCATCCAGGCCGAGCCTCCAGCTGCTCTCTCACATAGATGATTCACAAACATTGGTGAGAGACCAATGACTTTTGTCAAATGTCATGATAGATACTGCCCTAGCCACAGTTTGAACTCACGACCCCTGAATTGAACAACTCTGATGTTACCGACTGAGCTATCGGGGCTCGGCTGTACAGCTGAATGAAGGTTCAACTATTTTTCAGTTACATTGACTAACACTAACTCAGTTTGAGGCACCATGGTCTAGTGGTAGGATGCACTCTTCAGGATCAAAGGGTCCTGGGTTCAAATTCCATTGGTGCCATGGGGATTTACCAATCAAGACTGGGTTTGGAAATCCCAAAAAGCAAAAGCTTGGAAAACACGATCTAATTTCTTGATAGTCTACTCAGTTTACCTTCCCGTTGAGTGTAGTAAAGGAAGCCACACATATCCCACAGGCATTTCTATCCCATCTTTCCTCTTTGTAGAGCCTGACTTTGATCCCTCAAAGCTAACATGGTAATATATAAAATTTGTATGCCACAGTATGGAAATAATGGAGAGAAAAGGAGAAAATGCTGATTATCAGCATTTTTTTTCTTCTGTCTTATTGTTTTCCTTAGCTTTTCTTAGCCCTTTCCAAAATCACAAGATTTTACAGTTGGTTAAATTTAAAGACCACATAGACAACAAAATCAATGATGCCATATCATGTTATAAATAAGTGTTTCATAGAATGAAAAGTACTGAAAGAAAAGAAGAAAATGCTGATAATCAGCATTTTCTTCTTTTCTTGCAGTGCTTTTCAAAGCTGTCTTATCAGGGACATCAAAACCAGGTTTTGTTTGTGAAATTAGAATTACACAAAACTAACCTTCCTGTAGAATGAAGTAAAGGAAGCCACGCATATCCTACAGGCATTTCTATTCCGTCTTTCCTCTTTGTAGAGCCTGACTTGAATCCTATTCAGCTTATATGGTTATACAAGAAATTTGTATGCCACAGTATGGAAATCATGGAGAGAAAAGGAGAAAATGCTGTTTATCAGCATTTTTTTTGTCCAATTGTTTTCCCTGAGCTTTTCTTAGCCTTTTCCAAAATAACAAAATTTTACAGTTGGTTAAATTTAAAGACTACAGAGACAACAAATCTAATGATGCCACAGGTTATAAATAGGTGTTTCATAGAAAGATAAGTACTGAAAGAAAAGAAGAAAATGCTGCTGATCAGCATTTTCTTCTTTTCATGCAGTACTTTTCAAAGCTGTCTTTTTACGGACATCAAAACCAGGTTTTGTTTGTGAAATTATTAGAATTACACAAAACTAACCTTTCGGTAGAATGTAGTAAAGGATGCCACGCGTATCCCACAGGCATTTCTATCCCATCTTTTCTTTTTGTAGAGCCGGACTTGGATCCTTTACAGCTTACATTGAATATATAAAATTTGTATGGAACAGAATGAGAATCATGGAGAGAAATGGAGAAAATGCTGGTTATCAGCATTTTCTTCTTTTCTCTCCATGATTTCATGACCTTGCAATGGATTGAATTGAGTTTTATGCCCCACTCAAGAGCTACCGTCATATAAAGATGGGACCTCGGTTTACAGTCTCATCCAAAAGACAGGTGTGGCAGGGGATCGAACCTGCGACCCAAGTGTTCCATTACCTGAAGCAGTTTGGGAAACGAAAACAAATATTCAAAACTAACCTTCCTGTAGAATGTAGTAGTGGAAGCCACGCATATCCCACAGGCATTTCTATTCCGTCTTTTCTCTTTGTAGAGCCGGACTTGGATCCTTCGCAACTAACATGGTAAAATCGGAACAGAATATGGTGCTTCTCATGCAGTATTGCAGGTAAAGATAGCTTCACCTAAAATAAACCAGAAAATATCATAAAATAATTTATAACAGCCTCAAAAGTTATTACAATTACTGAATTTTTAAGTATACACTAGATGACTTTAATAATTCATAAGTGGGGTATAAGATGTATCATGTAGTATTGCTGGTAAAAATAGCTTCACCTAAAATAGGCAAGAAAATATCATAAAATATCATAAAATACTGGAACTGTATGACAACCTCAAATGTTTATAATTACGATAAATGATCGATAATAGTAGAAGGTATAAACTAGATGTATTAATCTGTTAAGAAACTTCATTATGTATCAGTAAGTTTGAAATGAAGAAAAACAAGATGTGTTTGTGAAAAACTAATGTTCCCGAAAAGATCAATGTTAAGTTTTTACATAACTTTTGGACTGACAGATGGATGGACAGAAAGGCAGACAGATAGACAACTGTAAAACAACATGCACCTGATCTTTTGATACGGGGGCATGTAAGTAAGAAATGCCAGCAAAAGAATGTGAATCTATTTGAATTATATGAAAATGGGTAAAAAATATGGCACAACCTCATCATAAATTATGATGATGACAACATGAAGACATCACACATTATGTTTATTTACTCATCAAATGCAACATTACTGTAAAAAAACACTTAAGTCTTTATCAAATAACTGACAAATCTCTTCTACATATTCTTGTACTTGACTATGGTGTAACACAGTTGTACTGGCTTGTGTAGTAAATAGAGCTGGGACGGGTAGAAATTTTATACCCGGGTACCCGTGGTCGTATTACCCGCGGGTACTCGAGTACCCGATGATGATGATTCAAAAACACCAAGTTATCTATAAATATTTTTTCTATCTTGGCACTTGTTTGCTATACATGGCTTCAAACAACCACGCTTCGTCGACGTCTTCTTCAAAAAGCGAAAATTGGCAATTCTTTAGTCTTCTTCAAGACAACGAGAAGACCAAATGCAATATTGGAAAACACTTTTTATGTTTTTTTGTACTATTCTGCGACAAAAAAGACTGGTCAAACTTTCGCAGACACACATCTTACTGACAAAACACTGGTAAAATGTTAAAACCTCGCATCTACAGCTTGAATAAGCTTGCATTTAGAGATTTCGATCACCAAGGAAATGCCGAATTTTCCGTATTTTACGCCGAAAATTAATGGAAAATCCAATTTACCCCCCCCCCCCCCCCCCCCATATTCAGACACAGGGGCTTCATCCACCCCAATATGAAATTGCTTCATACGGGCCTGTGCTTACAGAACGAAAAGATAATCCGGTCTGAAAATTCTATCATTTCCATGGACGTAGCCTGGAATTGTGTAATGTTGAAGCCAAGAGCGTTTTATCGAGACATTTTCACGCATTTTGACGCCCCCTAAACAGAAAAGCTCTTGAAAACCTTTCGGAAAACGAAGATTTTGCTTGTGACAAGCAATTTCGGCATTTTCCACAATGTTTTCTAGACAGAGAGACCAAGAATGTAAAATTACATTCATTGGAAACTGTCGTCTTCAACATCTTTAAATAAAAGAGTCCGTTTCGTATCAGATCGTAATGGGTTTGGGGGTGCCGGGCATCTAAGGGTCTTTTTTTGTCACAATTTTCTTGGAAAGACCACTGGACGCACTTGCAAAATAATTATGTTGAAGCCCCGGCTTCCAGGCCTCCGTCTAGTTCCGTACCTCATCCCCCCCCACACACACACTAAAGTATCCTAAATAGATAGGGGTGTAACCATTTCAAACTGTTTGGATGGTCTTCTTCCGGCTCATAATCAAGTAAAATGTTGACCCACGGTCAAAAAGGCATGAATATTATGAACTTGTTAAAAAAAGCTTTCCCTTTAGTTAGGTCATTTAAGAAACCGGGTACCGGGTAATGATTTAGTACCCGGGTACTGGTGTTACCCGGCCCGATACCCGGGTACTCGAGTACTCGTCCCAGCCCTAGTAGTAAATGTTACTATAAATAGTAAATGTTACTATAAATAGTACATGTTGCTATAAATAGTAACAATATGTAATATATTGATTATAGTACACATAACTGACCTCTTCAACATATTCTTGTACTTGACTATGGTGTAACACAATTGTACTGGCTTGTGTAGTAAATGTTATTATAAATAGTAACAATATGTAACATATTGATTATAGTACACATGATAACTGACCTCCTCCACATATTCTGGCACTTGACTATGATGTAACACAGTTGTACTAGCTTGTGTTGTAAATGTTACTATAAATAGTAAATGTTACTATAATTAGTAACAATATGTAATATAATGATTAAAGTACACATGACTGACCTCTTCCACATATTCCGGTACTTGACTATGGTGTAACACAGTTGTACTAGCTTGTGTTGTAAATGTTACTATAAATAGTAAATGTTACTATAAATAGTAACAATCTGTAATATATTGATTATAGTACACATGACTGACCTCTTCAACATATTCTGGTACCTGACTATGATGTAACACAGTTGTACTAGCTTGTGTTGTAAATGTTACTATAAATAGTAACAGTATGTAATATATTGATTATAGTACACATGACTGACCTCTTCCACATATTCTAGTACTTGACTATGATGTAACACAGTTGTGCTGGCTTGTGTAGTAAATGTTACTATCAATAGTAAATGTTACTATAAATAACAAGAGGCCCAGAGGGCCTTATCGGTCACCTAAATCAAATGAGCAGACACAGTTAAGGAAAATGTTAAAAGTTAACTAATAGCGCACCCCCCAGCATCACCATTTCTTGACAGTTTTTTTTTTCTCTTGTACAAACTTATTTAAAGACTCAAATACCAAATGTGAATTAAATCCAACGATAGAACATTTCTTAATATGTACCCTATTTACCCCCTTTTGGCCCCTTTTGGGGCCTCAAAGGGAGATAACTCCATGATTTGTATAAATCTGAAACGGCTTTCCAATGGGATGCTTCCTGCCAAGTTTGGTAGAAATATGTCTCAAAAAAATGTAGAAAATGTTCAAAGTTTAGTAATAATGCGAACCCCTCACATCCCCGATCCCCAGCACGACCATTTATTGACAGATTTTTTCTCTTGTACAAACTTTGTAGTCCTTGCCCTAAAGACTTTAACTTCCAAATGTGTATTCAATGCAACAGCCGGTTCATGAGAAGAAGATTTTTTAAGATGTACCCTATTAACCCCCTTTTTGGCCCTTTATGGGACCTCAAAGGGAGATAACTCCACGATTTGCTTCCTGCCAAGTTTGGTTGAAATCCGTCCAATGGTTCTTAATAAGAAGTCGAAAATGTTAAGTTAACTAATAACGCGACCCCCCTCACATCCCCCATC
The DNA here is from genome assembly GCA_963680895.1 of Fragum sueziense. Classification (NCBI taxonomy): domain Eukaryota; kingdom Metazoa; phylum Mollusca; class Bivalvia; order Cardiida; family Cardiidae; genus Fragum; species Fragum sueziense. The sequence continues at coordinate 6,890,616 of OY804607.1, forward strand.
CCCAGCACGGCCATTTCTGGACGGATTTTTTTCTCTTGTACAAACTTTGTTGTCCTTACCCTAAAGACTCTAAATACCAAATGTGAATCCAATCCAACAGCCGGTTCATGAGAAGAAGATTTTTTAAGATGTACCCTATTTAACCTCTTTTAGGCCCCTTATGGGGCCCCAAAGGGAGATAACTCCACGATTTGTACAAATCTGAAGCGGCTTCCCATGGGGATGCTCCCTGCCAAGTTTGGTTGTAATCCGTCCAATGGTTCTCAAGAAGAAGTCAAAAATGTTAAGTTAACTAATAACGCGACCCCCCTCACATCCCCCATCCCCAGCACGGCCATTTCTGGACGGATTTTTTTCTCTTGTACAAACTTTGTTGTCCTTGCCCTAAAGACTCTAAATTCCAAATGTGAATCCAATCCAACAGCCGGTTCATGAGAAGAAGATTTTTTAAGATGTACCCTATTTAACCCCTTTTAGGCCCCTTATGGGGCCCCAAAGGGAGATAACTCCATGATTCATACAAATCTGAAGCGGCTTCCCATGGGGATGCTCCCTGCCAAATTTGGTTGTAATCCGTCCAGTGGTTCTCAAGAAGAAGTTGAAAATGTTAAAAGTTAACGGACGACGCACGACGCACGACGACAGACAAAACACGGTCGCAATAGGTCACCATGACCTTCGGTCAGGTGACCTAATAAATGTTACTATAAATAGTAACAATATGTAATATATTGATTAAAGTACACATGACTGACCTCTTCCACATATTCTGGTACCTGACTATGATGTAACACAGTTGTACTGGCTTGTGTAGTAAATGTTACTATAAATAGTAAATGTTACCATAAATAGTAACAACATGTAATATAATGATTATAGTACACATGACTGACCTCTTCTACATATTCTGGTACTTGACTATGGTGTAACACAGTTGTACTAGCTTGTGTTGTAAATGTTACTATAAATAGTAAATGTTACTATAAATAGTAACAATATGTAATATAATGATTATAGTACACATAACTGACCTCTTCCACATATTCCGGTACTTGACTATGGTGTAACACGGTTGTGCTGGATTGTGTAGTAAATGTTACTATAAATAGTAAATGTTACTATAAATAGTAAATGTTGCTATAAATAGTAACACTATGTAATATATTGATTATAGTACACATAACTGACCTCTTCCACGTATTCTGGTACTTGACTATGATGTAACACATTTGTACTGGCTTGTGTTGTAAATGTTACTATAAATAGTAATAATATGTAATGTATTGATTATAGTACACATGACTGACCTCTTCCACATATTCTGGCACTTGACTATGGTGTAACACATTTGTACTGGCTTGTGTTGTAAATGTTACTATAAATAGTAATAATATGTAATGTATTGATTATAGTACACATGATAACTGACCTCCTCCACATATTCTGGCACTTGACTATGATGTAACACAGTTGTACTAGCTTGTGTTGTAAATGTTACTATAAATAGTAAATGTTACTATAATTAGTAACAATATGTAATATAATGATTAAAGTACACATGACTGACCTCTTCCACATATTCCGGTACTTGACTATGGTGTAACACAGTTGTACTAGCTTGTGTTGTAAATGTTACTATAAATAGTAAATGTTACTATAAATAGTAACAATCTGTAATATATTGATTATAGTACACATGACTGACCTCTTCAACATATTCTGGTACCTGACTATGATGTAACACAGTTGTACTAGCTTGTGTTGTAAATGTTACTATAAATAGTAACAGTATGTAATATATTGATTATAGTACACATGACTGACCTCTTCCACATATTCTAGTACTTGACTATGATGTAACACAGTTGTGCTGGCTTGTGTAGTAAATGTTACTATCAATAGTAAATGTTACTATAAATAACAAGAGGCCCAGAGGGCCTTATCGGTCACCTAAATCAAATAAGCAGACACAGTTAAGGAAAATGTTAAAAGTTAACTAATAGCGCACCCCCCAGCATCACCATTTCTTGACAGTTTTTTTTTTCTCTTGTACAAACTTATTTAAAGACTCAAATACCAAATGTGAATTAAATCCAACGATAGAACATTTCTTAATATGTACCCTATTTACCCCCTTTTGGCCCCTTTTGGGGCCTCAAAGGGAGATAACTCCATGATTTGTATAAATCTGAAACGGCTTTCCAATGGGATGCTTCCTGCCAAGTTTGGTAGAAATCTGTCTCAAAAAAATGTAGAAAATGTTCAAAGTTTAGTAATAATGCGAACCCCTCACATCCCCGATCCCCAGCACGACCATTTATTGACAGATTTTTTCTCTTGTACAAACTTTGTAGTCCTTGCCCTAAAGACTTTAACTTCCAAATGTGTATTCAATGCAACAGCCGGTTCATGAGAAGAAGATTTTTTAAGATGTACCCTATTAACCCCCTTTTTGGCCCTTTATGGGACCTCAAAGGGAGATAACTCCACGATTTGCTTCCTGCCAAGTTTGGTTGAAATCCGTCCAATGGTTCTTAATAAGAAGTCGAAAATGTTAAGTTAACTAATAACGCGACCCCCCTCACATCCCCCATCCCCAGCACGGCCATTTCTGGACGGATTTTTTTCTCTTGTACAAACTTTGTTGTCCTTACCCTAAAGACTCTAAATACCAAATGTGAATCCAATCCAACAGCCGGTTCATGAGAAGAAGATTTTTTAAGATGTACCCTATTTAACCTCTTTTAGGCCCCTTATGGGGCCCCAAAGGGAGATAACTCCACGATTTGTACAAATCTGAAGCGGCTTCCCATGGGGATGCTCCCTGCCAAGTTTGGTTGTAATCCGTCCAATGGTTCTCAAGAAGAAGTCAAAAATGTTAAGTTAACTAATAACGCGACCCCCCTCACATCCCCCATCCCCAGCACGGCCATTTCTGGACGGATTTTTTTCTCTTGTACAAACTTTGTTGTCCTTGCCCTAAAGACTCTAAATTCCAAATGTGAATCCAATCCAACAGCCGGTTCATGAGAAGAAGATTTTTTAAGATGTACCCTATTTAACCCCTTTTAGGCCCCTTATGGGGCCCCAAAGGGAGATAACTCCATGATTCATACAAATCTGAAGCGGCTTCCCATGGGGATGCTCCCTGCCAAATTTGGTTGTAATCCGTCCAGTGGTTCTCAAGAAGAAGTTGAAAATGTTAAAAGTTAACGGACGACGCACGACGCACGACGACAGACAAAACACGGTCGCAATAGGTCACCATGACCTTCGGTCAGGTGACCTAATAAATGTTACTATAAATAGTAACAATATGTAATATATTGATTAAAGTACACATGACTGACCTCTTCCACATATTCTGGTACCTGACTATGATGTAACACAGTTGTACTGGCTTGTGTAGTAAATGTTACTATAAATAGTAAATGTTACCATAAATAGTAACAACATGTAATATAATGATTATAGTACACATGACTGACCTCTTCTACATATTCTGGTACTTGACTATGGTGTAACACAGTTGTACTAGCTTGTGTTGTAAATGTTACTATAAATAGTAAATGTTACTATAAATAGTAACAATATGTAATATAATGATTATAGTACACATAACTGACCTCTTCCACATATTCCGGTACTTGACTATGGTGTAACACGGTTGTGCTGGATTGTGTAGTAAATGTTACTATAAATAGTAAATGTTACTATAAATAGTAAATGTTGCTATAAATAGTAACACTATGTAATATATTGATTATAGTACACATAACTGACCTCTTCCACGTATTCTGGTACTTGACTATGATGTAACACATTTGTACTGGCTTGTGTTGTAAATGTTACTATAAATAGTAATAATATGTAATGTATTGATTATAGTACACATGACTGACCTCTTCCACATATTCTGGCACTTGACTATGGTGTAACACAGTTGTACTGGCTTGTGTTGTAAACACTGACGGACCAACTCTAGCATATATACACTGGAAAATACAGCATAATTGATGAAAACATTCCCTGTATCAACCAGTATGAGTAATAATTGTACACAGGCATTACCTTTTTCTTTATTTTTGAAAAATAATTCCATTCAATATCATTTCACCTTATGTTATTTTTTGTTGTTAAATTGCTGAAGAAGGCCCTTAACATGAATTCTTTACCTACATTTTTCCTCTTATAAACAGGCAATTACTGTTTTTCTAACAAACATCCAATTGATTGTTTACAAAACCTTTTGATTGAATGGAGATTTAGGACCCACTCAATAGCTAAAGTCATATGGAGACAGTACCTAGGTTTAAAGTCTCATCCAAAAGACTGTCTTTTGAATTAGAACAATCCAATTTTTTGTACTATCACGGTGGACAATCACGCGACTTAGAATTTCAAAAAATCATCAATATTTTAGTTAATATTCAATCAATTTGAATTCGATTTGAAGCAGAGAAGTTGGACAGACGTCAAGCATTAGATGGACGTGTTGGATTTTTGAAAAATCAACTGATAAAAAAGTTATTGACGATAAACAACTAGACAGTTCTGGCGGCCTGGAAGCGCTCCACAGGCCTGATTGTTTGTCTTGTTGAATGCAATTTCAAAGGTTCAGGCTGCGCAAACAAGCAAATGCATGAGCAAGCTGAAAATTACAAGCAAGTAAGATCGTATGGTCGGTAAGATTTCTGTGAAAGTTCTGTATTGATTAGTTAATACTAATTGTTGTAAAAGTGAAAATAAAGCCGAAAATGGCAATTTTGTCAATAACAAGGGCACATAACTCATACACAATTCAGATCAAGCTAAAATTTACACCAAGGCAAGATCTTATAGTCACCAACATTCTGTACAAGTTTTGTCTTGATTGGTCAATATTTGTAGTTGCTAGAGTGAAAACAAAGTCAAAATAGTCGAAAATGGCAATTTTGTCAATTTCAAGGGCACATAACTCATGACGTAAAATTCAGATCGAGCTGAAAATTACACCAGGGCAAGATTTTATGGTCAGCAACATTCTGTACAAGTTTTGTCTTGATTGGTCAATATTTGTAGTTGCTAGAGTGAAAACAAAGTCAAAATAGAGTCGAAAATGGCAATTTTGTCAATTTCAAGGGCACATAACTCATGATGTAAAATTCAGATCAAGCTGAAAATTATACCAATGTAAGATCTTATGATCACCAACATTCTGTCTCTTTTTTGTCATGATTGGTCTATATTTGTAGTTTCTAGAATGAAAACAATGTCAAAATAGAGCCGAAAATGTGATTTTGTCAATATCAAGGGCAACTCAAGATATTAAGTTCAAATCAAGCTGAAAATTATACCAAAGCAAGATCTGATAGTCATCAACATTCTGTTGAAGTATTGTCTAGATTGGTCAATATTTGTAGTTGCTAGAGTAAAAACAAAGTAAAAATAGAGCCGAAAATGGCAATTTTGTCAATTTCAAGGGCACATAACTCATCATGTAAAATTCAGATCAAGCTGAAAATTACACGATCTTATAGTCACCAACATTCATTTATAGTTCTGTCTTAATTGCTTAATATTTGTGGATTTTAGAGTAAAATTAAAGTCAAAACCAGCTTTTTTTGACATTCAAGGGCAGATAATTCAGGTTATTCTGATTCAATCCAAATTCTTTGAAGGAATCTGAGAGAGGGTCACCCAAGGATCACTCTTGTGAAGTTTGATTGAAATCCATCTGGTAGTTTCTGAGAAGAAGATTTTTAAAGAAAAAGTCTACTGATGGACGGACGCACGACAGACACACCGCTATGTCAATAGCCCGCTGGCCTGTCGGCCAGTGGAGCTAAAAATCAACCGATAAAAAAGTTATTGAACACATTCAGCTTATTCCTGGCATTTTCCTTCCTTCTCTGCTTCAAACCGAATTCAAATTGGTCAAGTATTAAAACAAGAGGGCCAAGATGGCCCTATATCGCTCACCTTAGAGATCATCAAGATGATAATTTTTGTCTCATCTCACATACACAACTTCCGGACAACGTTCATTAAAAAAAAACAATTTAAACATTGCTGGTAGTAGAGAGTTATACAAAATTTACCTTATGGATCTCTGATAAACAGAATTGGAGAAGATTGTATCATTATGAGACAATTCTACATACAAAATTTCAAAAGCCTTACGCCAAACAGTTTAGGAGTAAAAGATTGTACAAGATTTCCTTCTTTGTCTCTATATGAAATTCGATACCCACAACATAGGGTCAATTTTCCTTGTATCACAATAATTTGAAGTATTTTGGTAGAGGGCCTTAAGATGATTCTACACACAAAATTTAAAAGCTCTAGGCCAAACAGTTCAGGAGAAGAAGATTGTACAAGATTTCCTTCTTTGTCTCTATATGAAATTCGATACCCAAAACATAGGGCTAATTTTCCTTGTATCACAATAATTTGAAGTATTTTGGCAGAGGGTCTTGAGATGAATCTACTCACAAAATTTCAATGCTCTAGGCCAAAAGGTTCAGGAGAAGAAGATTGTACAAGATTTCCTTCTTTGTCTCTATATGAAATTCGATACCCACAACATAGAGCCAATTTTCCTTGTATCACAATAAAATTTAGGTATTTCTGTAGAGGGCCTTGAGATGATTCTACTCACAAAATTTCAATGCTCTAGGCCAAATGGTTCAGGAGAAGATGATTGTACAAGATTTCCTTCTTTGTTTCTGTATGAAAATTCGATACCCACAACAAAGGGCCAATTTTCCTTTTATAACAATAATTTTAGGTATTTCTGTAGAGGGCTTTGAGATGATTCTACTCACAAAATTTCAATGCTCTAGGCCAAATGGTTCAGGAGAAGATGATTGTACAAGATTTCCTTCTTTGTTTCTGTATGAAATTCGATACCCACAACATAGGGTCAATTTTCCTTGTATTACAATAATTTGAAGTATTTTGGTAGAGGGCCTTGAGATAATTCTACACACAAAATTTCAAAGCTCTAGGCCAAACAGTTCAGGAGAAAAAGATTGTACAAGATTTCCTTCTTTGTCTCTATATGAAATTTGATACCCACTACATAGGGCCAATTTTCCTTGTATCACAATAATTTTAGGTGTTTCTGTAGAAGACCTTGAGATGATTCTACTCACAAAATTTCAATGCTCTAGGCCAAATGGTTCAGGAGAAGATGATTGTACAAGATTTCCTTCTTTGTTTCTGTATGAAATTCGATACCCACAACATAGGGCCAATTTTCCTTTTATCACAATAATTTTAAATATTTCTGTAGAGGGCCTTGAGATGATTCTACTCACAAAATTTCAATGCTCTAGGCCAAATGGTTCAGGAGAAGATGATTGTACAAGATTTCCTTCTTTGTTTCTGTATGAAATTTGATACCCACAACATAGGGCCACTTTTCCTTTTATCACAATAATTTGAAGTATTTTGGTAAAGGGGCTTGAGACAATGCTACATACAAAATTTCAAGACTCTAGGCCTTATAGTTTGGGAGGAGAAGATTTTTTAGTAATTGTGGACGGACGGACAGACGGACAGACGGACGGACGGACAGACGGACAGACAGACGGACGACGGACGGTGAGCGATCACAATAGCTCACCCTCAGCACTTTGTGCTAAGGTGAGCTAAAAAGATATTGAAGATTATCGGAAATTCTGAGTCACGTGATTATACACAGTGATGTTACCTTTAAAGGTAAAGCCGATTCATCGTCAGAATCTCTCAATTCAACACAACATGCGATGTTTCTGGCCTGAAAAGAATAAATATAATAGCTTAGCTCATTACAAGACGACACAATTTCAGTTTGAGTTTGAGTTTATTGGGGTTTTACGCCATTTTCAACTGCCAGGGTCATATCACAGTGGCTGGAGCACCTACCCATGGATTCCTGTTGTTTCTCAAACCAGTACTACCACAACATCCTTACTGAGCCTCCAGCTGCTCGCCCACTTCGGTTAACGATTTCAAACCCATTGGTCGGTGACAATTTTGTCAGAAAGGGTATTTGCCGCGGCACAATTTCAGGCTGGCCCAATTGCAAAGATATTGCAAATGACAATATAAAGTGAATGATATTTAAAATTTTTGAATTTTTAATCTTTTAAGATTTGTTATATCTATTCCCTTCGGAATACCATTTAAAATTCAACTAAGTAAAAAGATACTGACCTTGGTGAATGATTTCTGGCTATCAAACTTCAGACTGACCGGATACACATACAGCACAGGGTATAATCATGTGACTTAGAATTTCCGATAATCTTCAATAACTTTGTCAATAATTGACCAATTGGAATTCGGTTCAAAGCAGAGAAGGTGGAAAAATGTCAAAAATAACATGGACTTGGTGGATTTTTTAAAAATCAACTGTTTAAAAAGTTATTGAAGATAAACCAAAATGTTGGTTTATCTTCAATAACTTTTTTATCAGTTAATTTTTCACAAACCCAACACTTTCATCTAATGTGTGAGGTCTGTCCCCCTTCACTGCTTCAAACCAAATTCAAATCGGTCCCGTATTAACAAAATCATTGAAGATTTTCTGAAATTGTTGCACCATGTGATTATCCTCAGTGTACAGGGTGTTTACATAAGTGTTGAACTGGCTTGTTAACTGCCATTTCTACATAATTTACTTCAGGTAACGAAGATGCAATTAGAGAACAACATGGATCTTGATCAGACTGTGTGTAAACACAGGCTGATCTGGATCCAGGTTGGTCTCAAATGATATAAGGGCCTTTTTTCTAGTTCCCGACTCATATTGTCGCTTTTACAGGAAAAACCTTGGAACTACAGATACAAGCTGCAGTTACGAGGTTTTTCTTGAAAAGCAGCGATGTATTTTAACTAATAAAAAGATACAGACCTTGGTGAATGATTTCTGGCTATCAAACTTTAGACTGACTGGATACACATAGAGGGTGTTTACATAAGTGTTGAACGGACTTGTTAGCTGCCCCTTCTCGGGGACGAATTCTTCTATCTCGATCGCAGGAGGGTTGGTGGGAGGATCGGGGAATGGTTTAACTGGCACGTATGAAGAGGTAATCGTATCTGGAAAGAAGATAATGTTGTTTTTCAACAAAAACCTTGTAACCCAGCTTCTTTTAAGCTGCAGTTACAATGTTTTTGTTAAAAAGCAGCAAAAATTGTTGGTTTAGCACTTACCATTACAAATTTTTGAAAAATATTTTATGTATCTACTTATGTAAACGAATTGTTTGCAGTTTGTCGGTCAATTCATTTCATACTTTTTCCTTTTCGTACAAAACTGATTCTTATTATTCACTATAACTTTGCTTTTAACAAACATTCATTAAAATTTAATAAATACTTTTTGTACTTTTTCAATTTAAAACATCCAAAAATATTCTTTTTTGGTAAAGAATCTTGAATGTCAACTCACACCCATACTACGTCTTTACTCTATAACTTATAAACTATTGTAAGCAATTATCCAAAAGATTCTCCTAAATTAACCCTTTACCAAATGGTAGAATGTTAGGGTGGTCTAATTCCTCACGGGCTGCAGACAATAACGTCTTGAAAAAGATAAAAATTTTGTACAAATATAACATAGAAAATATTGAGGCAAAAGGAGAAAATGCTGATCATTAGCATTTTCATATTTTGTCTCAATGTTTCCCAAACCTGTTCTTTCAAAGACATCAAAACCACTTCTTGTTTAGGAAAGGGTTAATCTGTTTTCAAAATTCTCATTGGTCTCTACAAAGTATCTTCAAAATGAAAAATGAAAATAAGGAACGTTTTTATCAAGTTAACCATGACACAATTTTGGACAAACAAATGATATTTCTTGGGTGTTGTTATAAAATTTCGAAACTATGAAGTATGAATCAAGCCGTAGTTATGATCTTTTATAACAACACCGACAGTTTATCAAAACATTACAGTAAACCCAGTCTAATTTTAGCACAAAAATAATCGCCAATTGACTGATATAAGTGTCCCATTCCTTTGGCACATAAAATAAGGATTTTTTTCGACAGGGTGCAGGGGGAAAGGAAGATCATAGAAATGACATGAAGTATTTAACCCATTACCAGACGGCAAGATTTTAGACTTGTCCAAATTCAAAGGTAATACAAACAATATCAAAAGTTGGAATTTTACATTTCACTTAAAGTTAAGTCCAGCCCTAATGACATTTGCCACGTCAGAATTATCCTAGGGACGTTGTAAACATTCTGTGGTGGAATTAATGTTGACAATGTCACAAAAGATTCCGACGTTGTGTGAATCTCATAGGGGTTGGACTACCTTAAACACCTTACAACAAGGCAATCTTTGTGAAATAAAGAACACAAATCTAGGTGTTTAACCCTTTTCACAGACATCTCAATTTTGACGACTCTTCAGAAAGTTAGATAAGAATTTGTGAGGGAAAAAAAAGAAAATGCTACTTTGATAGCTGGAAGCCATTTTCCCATTACCAGACAGTAAAAATTTGTACTGTTCCAAATTGAAAGATGATGCAGACAACAATTTCAAGTGAATATGACTTTTCATTTTTGGTCTTGGTCTTGGTTTTCCAAAGCCTATACCTTGAATGACTTCAAAAAGCGTCTATGTTTGGGAATGGGTTAAATTGTAAGCTTAGCATATTGATGGGCTGAGAATACTACTGAGCGGATGCTGATGAATTTACAGTTGACATAATTTTGTATTTTCTCCACACTGATTACCCTTGCAAAAAGTTCATTGAAGTTCAAGAACTATTCTATAGCTATTCTAGAACATTAAAAGGCACTTCTAGAACTGTTCTCGAACAGTTCTACAAGTGTCATTTAATGTTCTAGAACAGTTATAGAAGTGACATTTAGCGTTCTCAAACAGTTCTAGAACTAAAAATGTGTTCTAGAACTTTTTTCACAGGGGTAGCAACTCCAATTTCTACCGGTACTTATGTCTGAATAAAAATCCAGTCTCATTCTCATTATCCTATGAAACTGTTCCAAAAACAAACTTCATCACACAAATATATTGGACAATGGAGTCCAATCATTTTCGACCTATGTCAACAAAATTTGCGCAGCATAGTCTGATTGTATAAACTTTGGTTAGCATTAACCCAATGGTTAAATTAACGTTTTAGTAGGATTTTCTTATAACAGCATCAAAAGTTTTAACCAAAACAGGTATTTAACAATTTGGTTAAAGCTAACCAAAGTTTATACGATCCGGCTCAGGCCTATTATCATAAAAAGGTATAAATATATAGACCTTTTTTTGAACTTCAAAAAACGGATATTTTTAGTTTGAAGTCATCTGTAACCTCGATTTAATCAACAAATATCAACTGTAGATGATTCAAACACACTAGTGTAGCACACACAGTGATTTCACCCTTTCATAAACACTGCCTGCAGAAAAAGCTTTCGAAAACATTGAGAGAAAAGAATAAAATGCTGTTAACCAACATTTTATAGTTTTCCCTCTATATTCTTTCATAATTTCTTTGTTTCCCATTTCATCTATAACTAGATAACTATGCCTTTTGATGCCTCACAAAGACAAATACTAGACTGGTCCAAATTCCAAGATGTTGCAGATGACATTCTCTAGTAAATAAAAATTTCCATTTTTCAGTCATTCCGGGTAGAAAACATTGTGGTAAATGAAGAGAATGCTTGTCAAAAGCATTTTTTTCAATTTCCACAAAGTGTTCCAATGCCTTTATCTTGTGAAGCGTCAAAAATGTCCTTGTCTGGTAACGGGCTAACCCATTACCACACAGCGACATCGTTTGACAGCCAACAAGATAAAGGCTTTGGAAAACATTAAGGAAAATGAAGCAATTGCTTGGGACAAGCAATTTCTTCATTTCCCACAATGTTTTCTACACAAAAAGACAAAAAAATATAGAATTCCATTCATTTGAAATTGTCGTCTGCAATATCTTTAAATTTGGACCAGTCTAAAATTTTGCCATCTGGTAATGGGTTAAGAAAGGGTAAACAAATGCAGACACACAAGTGAGGATTGTGATGGATACAGAGCATCAGATACGTGGAAGTGAAGACGTTCTAAATTCTTTATTTCGAATCCAAACCTTATGCTGTGGGTACTCATTCGACGTCTAATGAGTACCCACAACATAGGGTTTTGATGAACATTTATAGAGATATTTCAATTTGAAAAACCACATCCACAAAAAGGCGGCTTGAAAGGCGTTTCAGAGCAACAGTTCAGGAGGGGGATAAAGAAATTTATGTAAAGTTTTCATTTCAAATCCAAACCCTATGCAAATGAGTACCTACAACATAGGGTTTGATGAACATTTATTGATATATTTAATTTTGAAAAGCCATCACGCCCCTTTCATCTGTAGCTCTGCTTTATGATAAAGGGAGGGTAATCTGGGGTTCTATTTTTAGTTACACTTACTGTATTCTGAAAGAGATTCAACAGTGAGAAATATAAAATATGAATGCATGCAAACGGAAGTAATTACAAGATGTATAAGTGATGTTAGAATAAGTAATTTATCAAATAATTCGGAATTCTTTTACAAATGAAGGGCTAGTCTGATAACGCACAACTGATAAATCAGGTTGTTATTAGTGACTATTTATAGAAACAACTATAGAACAACTGTTACGATTCTTGTTTAATTTTGAGAGTATTACAACAACTAAAGAACACAAGAGCTGTCCGAAGACAGCACGCTCGACTTTCTAAGTTGCTTAGTATAAAGGGGGCATAACTCCAAATATAGTGGAGCCAGGGTCATGGGCCCTAATAGTAAGGTAGAGGGTGTGATGGTGAATAAGTATTCCAAGTTTGGGTTGAATCACTTTTAGTATGGAAGTTATTGATGCTTGAAAAAACTTTAACCTTGGTTGCAACGCCGACGCCGACGCCCGGGTGACAGTATAAGCTCTCATTTTCTTCGAAAAGTCGAGCTAAAAATGAGTTTGCACAACACAAAAACCCCAACATTTTGTTTGTTCTTACCAACAACTAACACAAGAAGAAACGGGCCATAGAGGCGAAAGCCTATTAACGGCTTCGAGGAACAGGTAAACAGGTAAAGTTACTATGGTAATTGACATTGAATGTTGACCTTGACATTGACATGAAATAATCAGCACACATGAAATGTAGATCTACATTTAGGGATATCAAAACCAGGTCTTGTTTGGGAAAAGGTTAATGGTTAACCCTGGTCAGCCTTTATGGGATTAAGACTAATCTTTAACACTCCCGGAATACTCTGCCATTTGTTCAGAAAGAATATGATGGACAGATAAACAAACAGACAGACAGACAATTGTAAAACAATACGAAGTAGATCCAAGATAAAAGATAAATGAAGCTGTAAATAGTTTGCCCTATCACTTACTTTCTAACGGCTGGTCAGCATTTATTGAATGAAGACTAATCTTTAACACTCCGGGAATACTCTGCCATTTGTTCAGAAAGACAGACAATATGACAGACAGACAGATAGACAGATAAATGAAGCTGTTAATGGTTTACTCCATCACTTACTTTCTAATGGCTGGTCAGCCTTTAAGGAATGAAGACTAATCTTTAACACTCCTGGAATACTCTGCCATTTGTTCAGAAAGACAGACAATATGACAGACAGACAGATAGACAGATAAATGAAGCTGTTAATGGTTTACTCCATCACTTACTTTCTAATGGCTGGTCAGCCTTAATGGAGTGAAGACTAATCTTTAACACTCCAGGAATACTCTGCCATTTGTTCAGAAAGACAGACAAAATGACAGACAGACAGAAAGACAGATAAATGAAGCTGTTAATGGTTTACTCCATCACTTACTTTCTAATGGCTGGTCAGCCTTAATATAATGAAGACTAATCTTTAACACTCCGGGAATACTCTGCCATTTGTTCAGAAAGACAGACAAAATGATAGACAGATAAACAAACAGACAGACAGACAATTGTAAAACAATACGAAGTAGATCAAAGATAAAAGATAAATGAAGCTGTAAATGGTTTGGCCTATCACTTACTTTCTAAAGGCTGGTCAGTCTGTATGGAATGAAGACTAATCTTAAACACTCCGGGAATACTCTGCCATTTGTTCAGAAAGACAGTCAATATGATGAACAGACAGACAGACAGACAAATGAAGCTGTTAATGGCTTACTCCATCACTTACTTTCTAATGGCTGGTCAGCCTTTATAGAATGTAGACTAATCTTTAACACTCCGGGAATACTCTGCCATTTGTTCAGAAAGACAGACAACATGATGAACAGATAGATAGACAGACAAATGAAGCTGTTAATGGTTTACTCTATCACTTACTTTCTAATGGCTGGTCAGCCTTTAAGGAATGAAGACTTATCTTTAACACTCCGGGAATACTCTGCCATTTGTTCAGAAAGACAGACAATATAATGTACAGACAGACAGATAGACAGATAAATGAAGCTGTTAATGGTTTACTCCATCACTTACTTTCTAATGGCTGGTCAGCATTTATTGAATGAAGACTAATCTTTAACACTCCGGGAATACTCTGCCATTTGTTCAGAAAGACAGACAATATGACAGACAGACAGACAGACAGATAAATGAAGCTGTTAATGGTTTGTCCCATCACTTACTTTCTAATGGCTGGTCAGCCTTTATAGAATGCAAACTAATCTTTAACACTCCGGGAATACTCTGCCATTTACCCTGCTTCTCTGGTCTGAAATGCAAATTACATGATACCAGCATTTCTATTACTTTCACAAATCAACGGCTCAGCGTGAAATGGTTGTAACTGCCTATAAACATATAGGCAGTTACAACCATTTCACGCTGAGCAATCGAAATGGTCTAGGATCTGGAAAAAGGTCCCTTATAGTGTTTGAGACAGCCATGATTCAAGATCAGTTTGTGCCAAAGTGGAGTTTGGCAGGATTCATTTTTGCTCTCTTATGTTTGCAACAGATCAAGAAGAAGCTATCGTGAACAATGTGCTTCTTGATCAGAAAGCTCCGGCTCTGGAACCATGATGAGTTCAAAAGGCTTAAGGGACTTCCAGATTCTGGCTAAAATGTAATCATACAGAAGAATTGATTTATTGAATAAGTTATGTTTTTAAAGTTGTTGCACTATAATTTTGCTGCTTTTCTTCAAAAACCTCATATCTGAAGCTTAAAACAAGCTGCAAATAGGAGGTTTTTGTAGAAAAGCAACCATTTATTAACCCTTTCGTTTGCAGAATTATGTCCAAGAAATTACTATTTTCCTTATTTCCAAGTACTTCATGTATACACGTGCAAAATAGATAGATTTTACTGGCAGAATACCCATAAACCTATATATCAATGTAAAGGTTATTAAATTTCCTTTCACAATATGAAGAGTAACTGATAGAAAATTTGCATCTCGTCAAAATCTCGACCTCTAGCCCCAGGACCCCTGTCAGACCCCCTGCCCCGACCCCTCCCCCAGCCCTACTATTTTGGGACTGGATTCGGTCGAGGGTTATCGGAATCACTATCTTAGTCACTATTTGAAGTCTCGGAAAATATTTCTAATGTTCAAAATACCTTTTTTTCCCAAAAAATCAGGGTAATCACTATCATCTTCGTCTGGCACTGACATGATGATTCGCCGGACCCCTTCTGCAGAATATTGAACCCTACTGGCCATCGTTACAGCTCATACAAACCCAAAAACTGTGTTTTTCTTCTAATTTTTCGAGAAAATAACAATATTGCGCAATATTTCAACATTTTCCGGTGTCATAATAACTTCAACAGTGTAAAAATCGCTTTTAAAAGCTGATGCCCCCCTATACAGTAAAAGCGTGCCTGAAGCGCGCTTTAAAGCGCGCTTGCAAACGAAAGGGTTAATAGATTTTTTTTTAAAATGGGTACCTCTTGAGATCTTGTAAATGTTTGATGATTTCTTCTTGTGACATTTTTGAGCTCTCTTGTTTATAGATGGGCATCTCTGATGGACCGTGACTGCTGGTGGCTAGTGGCCTGAAATGTTGATAAATATGAGGCAAAATCCGGAAAAAGGTCCAATAACGCATTTGCGACAGTCATCATGCATGTTTCAAGATTAGCCTGTGCCTAAAACCAGCCTGACTGGGATCTCTGCTGCTCTCTTATAATTGCTATGAGTCATGAACAAACTATTGGAGAACAACATGATTCCAGATCAGACTGTGCATATGCACAGGCTGATCTGGATCCATGTTGTTCTATTAAGCATTAATGGACCCCTTTCCAAATGCCCGCTCATATGTGGAACAAGCAAATTCGTTGAATTGATATCCCCCGCCGAACATATTTTCATTGTCAATGGAGTAGCGCGGAAACAAATATCACTCTGTATGTATATGGCTTCAACAGAACGAATATCACTCCGTATGTATATGGCTTCAACAGAACGAATATCACTCTGTATGTATATGGCTTCAACAGTCAGGGGCAGTAACTCTAAATTCAATGGTCGAACCGGGTAACCCCAACGATATGCGCATGTCCTCTTTGTAGTGAAGCTGTGTGCCAAGTTTCCAGTCTATAGTTTTCAAGAAATAGCGCGGAAACAAATGTCAGACGGACGGATGGACATGGCAAAAACAATATCCACCCCACCCACCCCCCCCCAGCCCCGATGATTTCATCGGCGGGGGATAAAAATATTAGTTCATAATAGTTCATATTCACCAGATTCAAATAGCAGTACATGTATTTCCAACATGAAAGTTACAATGCAAGTGCGACAGTTTTCAGTTTTGTTAAACAAAATTTATGTTTGATAAATAAAACTTCTTCACCCTTGTTTGAAAATTTTTTGAAATATGTTGCTTTAACCCATTACCAGGCGTCAGGTGAATAAAATCTTGCAGTTATAGTCTTTCTGGGTAATTAACATTGTGGGAAATAAACAAATTACCTTGCAGACCAAGCAAATGGCATCCTATGATGTCCAATATTTGAGCAGAACTGTTTCATCTGTCTGTGGACCTTGCTGCCCATTTTAGGGTCCGCCCCCTTCATGTACGGTTCTACAGCTTGGGACACCGGCCCCTGCAGGACCTTCTCTATACGCACATATAAATAGATCTCCGAATGTCGACGTATCACAGAAAATATACCCTGAAAAACAAGGAGTATAAAACAGTCTTTTATCAAAATACTACCAAGAGCTACTAGAAAGGCCCTGCAACTATTGGGAAATAACAAGGTTGAAAGACATGGAGTAAAACAAAATTTGATGCTGAAGTAAGGAAAACAGGTCTAAGGAAGAAAAACACAAAATCCTGTTGATAGGGATTTGATTTGTGTATTATCCTGTGTAGTCAACATTGAGGTCCCAAGCATTTTCTTCCTCTGCTTCAATGTTTGCCCAAGCCATGTCTATTGGGTATGTCAACAGGATTTGCTTAACCCTTTCCCAAACGACAAAATTTAAGGGTGATCCATTTCAAAAACTGCCACAAATGTCAAAATGGATGCTATTAAAGATATGATTTGTGTATAATATGGCACAGAAAATATTGAGACAAAAGGAGAAACTGCTGGTTATCAGCAGTTTCTTCTTTTGTCTCAATGTTTTCCCAAGCCATTTCTATTAGGGACAACAGAACCAGGTCTTGTTTGGGAAATGGTTAAGAAATGGTCAAATTGCTCTTAAACCTTTCCAAAACGGCAAAGATTCATGATGGCCCAAACTGACAGCTGCTTCAGACAATAAAATGGATGTCATTAAATGTCAAATTTGTGAATGATATAGCACAGAAAACATTGAGGCAAAAGAAGACAAGAGATGTTTGTAAAACATATATGCCCCCTCAAGGGCCTACATTTGATGTAGGTCAAAGTCCAAGGTCAAGTTAATAAGGTCCAAGGTCATGGTCAAATATGAAAGGTCTTGGTAGGAGGTGTCTACATGTGAAATATCAAAGCTGTATATATATATGTAAAAGTAAAATGAAATATAGGCCAGGTTAAAGTTTTTAAAAGTAGGCCGAATGCCAAGGTCAAATGTGAAAGGTCTTGGTTGGAGGTGTCCATATGTGAAATATCAAGGCTGTAGGTGTAAAAGGACATGATATATATCCCTGTTTTAAGTCTTTTTAAAAGTAGGTCAAACTCTAAGGTCAAGGTTGCAATATTCAAGGTCATGGTCAAATGTGAAAGGTCTTGGTAGGAGGTGTCTATGTGTGAAATATCAAGGCTGTAGGTGTAATAGGACATAAGATAAAGGATAGGTTAAAGATTTCTAAAAGTGTTTAAAATTAAAGGTCAAGGTCACACAGGCCAAGGTCATGGTCAAATGTGAAAGGTCTAGGTAGGAGGTATCCATGTGTAAAATATCGAGATTGTATAGGTAACAGGACATCAGATACAGGCCTAGTTTAATTTTTTGAATAGTAGGTCAAACTCAAAGGTCAAGGTCCAAGGTCATGGTCAAAAGTGAAATGTCTTGGTTGGAAGTGACCATGTGTGAAATATCAAGGCTGTATGTGTAAAATGACATGAAATATAGGCCAGGTTAATGTATTACTAGATGCCGAAGGGCAACATGTCGAGCCCGCTCATTTTGAAGAAAGAAGACCATACCTATGTCTACAGCTGTCATTACAATGGCGTTTGGTTTGACCTTGACCTTTGAGCTTGGAATCTGGTTCTTGCACGCGACACTCCGCCTTACTGAGCTTGACATTTGTGCCAAGTTAAGGAATGGCCCGGACAAGCAAAAATCAACTCATTTTTTACATTTGACCTCAAAGTTTGACCTTGACCTTTCATCTTGGAATCTGGTTCTTGCACGCGACACTCCATCTTACTGAGCTTGACATTTGTGCCAAGTTATTTCTGAATCCCTCCATCCATGGTGAAGTTATGGCCCGGACAAGCAAAAATCATCTCATTTTTGACATTTGACCTCCAAGTTTGACCTTGACCTTTGAGCTTGGAATCTGGTTTTTGCACGCGACACTCCGCCTTACTGAGCTTGACATTTGTGCCAAGTTATTTCTGAATCCCTCCATCCATGGTGAAGTTATGGCCCGGACAAGCAAAAATCATCTCATTTTTGACATTTGACCTCCAAGTTTGACCTTGACCTTTGAGCTTGGAATCTGGTTCTTGCACGCGACACTCTGCCTTACTGAGCTTGACATTTGTGCCAAGTTATTTCTGAATCCCTCCATCCATGGTGAAGTTATGGCCCGGACAAGCAAAAATCATCTCATTTTTGACATTTGACCTCCAAGTTTGACCTTGACCTTTGAGCTTGGAATCTGGTTCTTGCACGCGACACTCTGCCTTACTGAGCTTGACATTTGTGCCAAGTTATTTTTGAATCCCTCCATCCATGGTGAAGTTATGGCCCGGACAAGCAAAAATCTTCTCATTTTTGACATTTGACCTCCAAGTTTGACCTTGACCTTTGAGCTTGGAATCTGGTTCTTGCACGCAACACTCCGCCTTACTGAGCTTGACATTTGTGCCAAGTTATTTCTGAATCCCTCCATCCATGGTGAAGTTATGGCCCGGACAAGCTCCATCCGGACGGACGCACGCACTAACGCACGCATGCACTAACGCACTAACGCACATACACCGAACCGCCATTGTGACAACTATGTCGAGCTCACCGCAAGCGGGCTCGACAATAAAATTAGGTCAAACACAAAGGTCAAGGTCACAAGGTCCAAGGTCATGGTCAAATGTGAAAGGTCTTGGTCGTATGTGTCAATGTTTCAAATATCAAGGCTGTTTGTGTAAAAGGACATGATATATAGGCTAGGTTAAAGTTTTTTTAAAAATAGGTCAAAATCCAAGGTCAAGGTCACAAGATTCAAGGTCATGGTCAAATGTGAAAGGTCTTGGTAGGATGTGTCCATTTGTGAAATATCAAGGCTGTATGTGTAATAGCACATGAGATATAGGCATGGTTTGATTTTTTTAAAAGTAGGTCAAACTCCAAAGTCAGGGTCACAAGGTCCAAGGTCATGGTCAATTGTGATAAGTCTCGGTAGGAGGTGTCCATGTGTGAAATATCCAGGCTGTATGTGTAATAGGTCATGAGATATATGCCCGGTTTATTTTTTTTAAAGTAGGTCCAAGGTCAAGGTCACAAGGAGAAAGGTCATGGTCAAATGTGAACGATGTTGATTGGAGGTATCTATGTGTGAGATATCAAGGCTGTATGTGTAAAAAGACATGAGATATAGGCAAGGTTAAGAATTAAGTGTAAAAATCAACAAAGGGCAATAACTCCAAAAATTTGATCGACAAGGTTATGGTTCTTGTGCACTGCACCTCTCCATAATGAAATCTATCCACCTGTAAAATTTCATGATTCTACCTTTCATACTTTTTGAGTTGTGCTCCGGACAAGAATCTAGTTTGAAAATCAACAAAGGGCAATAACTCAAAAAATTTGATTGGCAGAGTAACAGTTCTTGTGCACTGCACCTCTCCATAATGAGATCTATCCACCTGTAAAGTTTCATGATTCTACCTTACATACTTTTTGAGTTGTGCTGCAGACAAGAATCAAGTTATAAAATCAACAAAGGGCAATAACTCCAAAAATCTGATCGGCAGAGTAACAGTTTTTGTGCACTGCACCTCTCCATAATGAGATCTATCCACCTGTAAAGTTTCATGATTCTACCTTACATACTTTTTGAGTTATGCTCCGGACAAGAATCAAGTTATAAAATCAACAAAGGGCAATAACTAAAAAAATTTGATCGGCAGAGTTACGGTTCCTGTGCACTGCACCTCTCCATAATGAGATCTATCCACCTGTAAAGTTTCATGATTCTACCTTACATACTTTTTGAGTTATGCTCCGGACAAGAATAAAGTTATAAAATCAACAAACGGCAATAACTCAAAATTTTGATCGGCAGAGTTACGGTTCTTGTGCACTGCACTTCTCCATAATGAGATCTATCCACCTGTAAAGTTTAATGATTCTATCTTACATACTTTTTGAGTTAAGCTCCAGACAAGAATCAAGTTATAAAATCAACAAAGGGCAATAACTCAAAAAATTTGATCAGCAGAGTTATGTTTCTTGTTCACTGCACCTCTCCATAATGAGATTTATCCACCTGTAAAGTTTCATGATTCTACCTTACATACTTTTTGAGTTATGCTCCGGACAAGGTTTGGTCTACAGACAGACCGACCGACCAACCGACCGACCGACCTACGGACCGACCGACCAACACTTGCAAAACAATATACCCCCATTTTCTTCGAAAGGGGGCATAAAAATGCTGGTCCCAGCATTTTCTTCTTTTGCCACAATGTTTTCCCAAGCCATTACTATTGGGGACGTCAATGTCGTCAAACTCAGGTTGCTTAGGAAAGGATTAAATTGCTGTTAAAAGTCTATAAACATTTGAAGCACTATCATATGAGCCGCGACACGAGAAAAGCGGAATTTGGCCTAAGCGAAAACAAAGACGCAGATCAGCTTCGCGGTAACCGCGAATCTGATCAGTGTCTGTGTTTTCGCTGGTGAGAAGGTTTAGTTCTTCTTCTTCCCATGTACGAAATTTCGTGACTCTAATCACTTTCTGTGGCTGTACAGCCTCATTTGTGTCGGATCTGGTCAAAACTCCCGAAGACCGATTTTCTCGCGTCGCGGCTCATATATCCCCGATCATGGCTGCATCCTCTATGATACAGAAAATTAAAACTCAGAGTTATGTTTTTTGAAAGACCCAATCATCGTTTCCTATTATTCTTTTCAGGAAAAACCAGATCTTGATTTGCAAAGGGTTTACCACAGAATATCTCCACAAAATGATCTACAAGTGAATGAAATTCTAAGTTGCTAGCAATGCATCCATAAT
Organism: Fragum sueziense; assembly: GCA_963680895.1. Taxonomy (NCBI): domain Eukaryota; kingdom Metazoa; phylum Mollusca; class Bivalvia; order Cardiida; family Cardiidae; genus Fragum; species Fragum sueziense. Next base: position 6,912,466 of record OY804607.1, read on the forward strand.
GCAGTGGATATAAGGATTGCGGTTTCTTTAAGATATTCACAACTTACAGTTTTGTTTTTTGAGAGCACCCATTTATCATCAAGACCGTTTAGTTCCGGGCTCGTAGATTTTCCCTCGACCGTATGTAGCCTGTCCGAGGCCGAGATCACATCGGCTGGGATCATCTTCTCTATTTCTGGTTCGTTCAAGTCCATGTAGAAATCTTCCGATATCTTGTTGCCTTCTTTAGCATCATATAGAGCAAAAGTGAGGAAGAAAGGCTCAGGCTGGAAAATATTTAGTAAAAGTTTGTTTGATTTAACCCTTTACCCAATGACAAAATTATAGGGTGATCCACATCGAAAATTGTCACAAAAGACAAAATGGATATTATCAAAGATAGGATTTGTATGAAATATGGCACAGAAAATATTGAGACAAAAGGAGAAACTGCTGGTTATCAGCAGTTTCTTCTTTTGTTTCAATGTTTTCCCAAGCCTTTCCTATCAGGGACGTCAAAACCAGGTCTTATTTGGGAAAGGGTTAAAGGGCTCCATAAAAAAACAAAAAAAAAAAATCAGTCAAAATTTGCGACTCAAGTAAATTCATAGACTTAGCAATAATTAAGTTAAATTTCGAAAAATATGACTATAAGGACGATGAAATACAATTTGGGGATGGACTTTAATTGTTGGAAACAGTTTAAGGACTGGAAAATTCCCTTTATTTGCCTTTGAATCTTTATGCATTATTAACGCTTTTTTAACCCTTTCCCAAACAACAGAATGTTAGGATGTTCAAATTTGAAAGCTGCTGCCGTCAACAAATTTATGTTGATAAAGATAAAATAGGTGATTAATATTGTATGGAAAATATTGATATGAAAGGAGAAACTGCTGGCTGTCTGCAGTTTCTTCTTTTGTCTCAATGTTTTCCCAACCCAAGTCTGGGAAAGGGTTAAGCATGTCTCCAAATACTTACATTACAGTGTTTTTGTCCCAATCCCTCGTCAGCCAGATTGACTTGTAACTTGAGTTTAAAGTCAATCAAGCGTAACATAAATCTCTCGCCAAACTGTTTCGGGTAGACGTCCACTTCGGTCTCATTTTCTTCTGGATCGAATTCTTCATCCAAGTATCTCTATAATGAAGACAGAATTGAGTTAAATCTTGTGCTAAAAATAGACTGGTCAAACCCGATTTTACCTGGTAAATCATCAGTGTTCTTATAAAATCTCTTAACCCATTACCACACAGTGACTCTTTTTGAATCCTCACAAGATAATGGTTTTGGAAAACATTGTGGAAAATGAAGAAATTGCTTGTGACAAGCAATTTCTTCATTTCCCACAATGTTTTCTACATCAAATGACCAAAAAAATGTGAGAAATCACAACATTTAAATTGTCGTCTGCAACAGTTTTGAATTTGGACCAAACCAAAAACTTTTGTCGTTTGGTAATGGGTTAACTGCACAAATGTGCAGGCTGATCTGGATCCATGCTGGTCTCAAATACCATGAATACCCATTTTCTAGATTCTGACATATCGTATAGCATATTTCAGCAGTTCAGGATGGCTACAACTTTCAATGGCTTTTCCCCACAGACAGACAGACAGACGAACACACCTAAGGTCCCATGGCAGAGAAATAGAGAGACAAACAAACAGACCTACAGACAGACAGACAGACAGATGGACACTTACTGCCATACTAGAATAAACACTGAACACATTCTGTCTCGATTCTTGTATTGCTAGGTTGATGAACGTTTCAGACTCCTTAGCATATTTCAGAAGTTCAGGATGGGTGGAACTTTCTATGGCTTTATCAGACAGATGGACAGACAGACATATGGACAGACGGACACTTACCGCCATACTAGAGTAAACACTGAACACATTCTGTCTCGATTCTTGTCTTGCTCGGTTGATGAACGTTTCTGATTCCTTAGCATATTTGAGTAGTTCAGGATGGGTAGAACTTTCTATAGCTTTATCAGACAAACAGACAGACAGATGGATAGACAGACGGACACTTACCGCCATACTAGAATAAACACTGAACACATTCTGTCTGGATTCTTGTCTTGCTCGGTTGATGAACGTTTCAGACTCTTTGGCATACTTCAGTAGTTCAGGATGGGTGGAACTTTCTATGGCTTTATCATCTAACTTCCCAGGGGAAAACATCTCATCTGAAATTGGGATAGAAATTCTTTTGAAACTCATTACCAGATGACAAAATTTTCGACTTGTCTGAATTATTGTTGCAGAAAATATTGCACACAACAATTTCAAAGTGAATTTTTTTTACATTTCTTGGAAATTTTAAAGGAGTTGCAGATGACAAGACGATACAAATTCTGAAAATTCTTGCCTTATGGGTTAAATAACATTGCAGAACAAGGTGTCAAACTGTCACAAGATACGCCCGTAACACTGCTTTATGTCAACAGGGGGAGCGGGTTGGTAAAGTTTCATGGTCCTAGCTATTATACTTTTCGAGATATGCCCTGGACGATTCAAGTATGAAAACAACAAAGGGCAATAACTCAAAATATAGGCTAGGTAGAGTTAAAATTCTTGTGCACTGCACTCCTCATTAGTGAGATCTATACACCCATAAAGTTTCATGATCCTAGCTATAATACTTTTAGAGATATACTACGGACAAGATTCAAGTATGAAAAACAACAAAGGGCAATAACTCAAAAAATAAGCCAGGTAGAGTTATGGTTCTTGTGCACTGCACTCCCCCTTGGTGAGATCTATACACCCATGAAGTTTCATGATCCTAGCTATTATACTTTTAGAGATATACTCCGGACAAGATTCAAGTATGAAAAACAACAAAGGGCAATAACTCAAAAAATAAGCCAGGTAGAGTTATGGTTCTTGTGCACTGCACTCCCCCTTGGTGAGATCTATACACCCATGAAGTTTCATGATCCTAGCTATTATACTTTTAGAGATATATTCCGGACAAGATTCAAGTATGAAAAACAACAAAGGGCAATAACTCAGAAAATAAGTCAGGTAGAGTTATGGTTCTTGTGCACTGCACTCCCCCTTGGTGAGATCTATACACCCATGAAGTTTCATGATCCTAGCTATTATACTTTTAGAGATATACTCCAGACAAGATTCAAGTATGAAAAACAACAAAGGGCAATAACTCAAAAAATAAGTTAGGTAGAGTTATGGTTCTTGTGCACTGCACTCCCCCATGGTGAGATCTATACACCCATGAAGTTTCATGATCCTAGCTATTATACTTTTAGAGATATACTCCGGACAAGATTCAAGTATGAAAAACAACAAAGGGCAATAACTCAAAAGATAAGCCAGGTAGAGTTATGGTTCTTATGCACTGCACTCCCCCATGGTGAGATCTATACACCAATGAAGTCTCATGATCCTAGCTATTATACTTTTAGAGATATACTCCGGACAAGATTCAAGTTTGAAAAACAACAAAGGGCAATAACTCAAAAAAATAAGCCAGGTAGAGTTATGGTTCTTGTGCACTGCACTCCCCCTTGGTGAGATCTATACACCCATGAAGTTTCATGATCCTAGCTATTATACTTTTAGAGATATACTCCGGACAAGATTCAAGTATGAAAAACAACAAAGGGCAATAACTCAAAAGATAAGCCAGGTAGAGTTATGGTTCTTATGCACTGCACTCCCCCTTTGTGAGATCTATACACCCATGAAGTTTCATGATCCTAGCTATTATACTTTTAGAGATATACTCCGGACAAGATTCAAGTTTGAAAAACAACAAAGGGCAATAACTCAAAAAATAAGCCAGGTAGAGTTATGGTTCTTGTGCACTGCACTCCGTAATGATGAGAAGAATATAACTGCCAAGTTTAAAGTCAATTGGACTTAAGGTGACAGAGTTATGCTCCGGACAAAGAAGTGGACGCCGCCGGACGCCCGGACGCCGGACATCACGGGTGATCCCATAATATGTCCCGTCTTCGACGGGCGTATAAAAAGAAGAAATTGCTTGTTACAAGCAATTTCTTCATTTTCTACCATGTTTTCCAAAGCATTTTCTTCTGGGGCAACCAGAAGCATTACTGTGTGGAAATGGGCTAACCCTTTCCTAATCCGAGTCTTCTCTGATGTAAATATGCTCTTTGATATTTTGATTTTTCGCTATTTACATCAGAGAGCGTTGCTCTTTGAAAACAGCGGAAAGTTCGGTAACGTTACAAGTAGTGAGGCTTTGTTTTTCTGTATCATATCGAATCACTCGGTAAAACAATGTAGGGTATAGATCAATAAATAATTTTTTGTCATACCTGACCAAAAATTTCATTTCAAATCGGCCTGCTGGAAGAGTATAATCTTTGGTTTTGAATGGAAGGTCAAGGTAAACAAAGGCTGCTCAGGTGAGGGTTGTTGAAAAACATTGCCTATAAACCTTTTAGAAATACTTTTTGGCCGTAAATTTTTCAACATGTATGACAATGAATGGTTCATTGATCGAAATCATCAGGGGTTTTAACGATAGCGTTTAAGATCGGACGGTGAACGATGCGCAACAATTTGTTGAGAACTTCTTGATTTTTTCAAAGAGCAACGCTCTCTGATGTACATAGCGAAAAATCAAAATATCAAAGAGCGTATTTACATCAGAGAAGACTTGGATTAACCCTTTCCCAAACGACAAAATTTTAGGGTGATCCACTACAAAAACTGCCACAAAAGACAAAATGAATAATATTAAAGATAGGATTTGTGTAAAATATGGCACAGAAAATTTTGAGACAAAACGAGAAACTACTGGTTATCAGCAGTTTCTTCTTTTGTTTCAATGTTTTACCAAGCCTATTCTATTAAGAATGTCAAAACCAGGTCTTGTTTGGAAAGGGTTAAAAGTGTTGATTCGAAAAAGATTTGTTTTGAAAACGATTATGTTATAACCTAACAAGCTTTCCCTTTGGACTAGTCTAACATTGTCAGAACAGAACAATTAACCCATTTACAAATTGACGCTTTATGATGCCATATTAGATTATGATTTTTGGAAATCTTTTCATTTCCCACTATGTTTTCAGCACAAAAAGGAGTAAAATTTCTAAAACTTCTTCATATTGAAACTTCTCTCAATTTGGAAAAGCTAAAAGTTTTGTTGTTTGGTAATAGGTTAAAAAGATGTTTATCTATATTACCCTTTCCCCTGTCTAACGATAATTGTGACAGAGTTTCCGCGGCAGTTCTCACTTTATCCAGCACTTTAATCCAATCATCCATCTCCGTGTCTGTCTCTGCAGCAAACACATACGTCTTCTGTTGTGTTCGCACCTCAAAACAGTGTTTACCCTTCTTGGGATTCTGCAACCATACAAAAGTCAACATGCATGTATGTTAATTTATAACCACATAATGACGCTGATGCACTTTGAGATAAAGACTTGAGAAACAAGTACTGTCAATAGTCAGACAGGTTATGCTCCCATTAACTATCCCTTTTCCCACGATTTTATACACACAATATTTATAAAATATGGTCTAGAACATCTCATCTATCACTCAAGTACACAATTTCATTAAATTCTGCCCATTAGAAACAAGAGGGCCATTGGCCCTGAAGCGCTCACCTGACAGGCCCATAGGAAGCAATTTCATAATGGGGGGCTATAGACTCTATCCTAAATATTGGGGGGTGGGGGCTAATTGGGATTTCCCCAAAATTTTAAGTGTAAAATTAAGAAAAATTGGTATTTTTGGCCAACTTTGGAAGGGTTTAGCCCCCCTAGCCCCCCTGTTCCTACAGGCCTGCCTGACATAATAGCTTTCTGTATATGGTGTGTCTGAGCCTCCAAAATGATCACATTTTACTAAGATTTGTGGCCTGTATAAGATAATCATTCTGACAAATTTTCAGCTTGATTGGGCAAAAAAAATCCCCAAGACTGGACCCCATGACCTAGTTTAGGACCCCAGATGACCAAATTTTGAAATTGTCTGAGATTTTATCAAGATAATTATTCTGACTAGGCTGATTGGGCATAAAATGTGGCCTCTAGAGTGCACACAAGGTTTTTCTTAAATTTGACCTAGTGACCTAGTTTTTGACCCCAGATGACCCAATTTCAAACTTTTTGTACATTTCATCAAGACAATTATTATGAGCATATTTCAGGTTGATTGGGCAAAAAATGTGGCCTCTAGAGTGCACACAAGGTTTTACAAAGATTTGACCCTGTGACCTAGTTTTTGACCCCAGATGACCCAATTTCAAACTTGTCCGAGATTTTATCAAGACAATCATTCTGAGCAAATTTCAGGTTGATTGGGCAAAAAATGTGGCCTCTTGAGTGCACACAAGGTTTTTCTAAGATTTGACCCTGTGACCTTGTTTTTGACGCCAGATGACCCAATTTCAAACTTGTCCGAGATTTCATCAAGATAATCATTCTGATCAATTTTCAGGTTGATTGGGCAAAAAATGTGGCCTCTAGAGTGCACAAAAGGTTTTTTCTAAGATTTGACCCCGTGACCTAGTTTTTGACCCCAGATGACCCAATTTCAAACTTGTCTGAGATTTCATCAAGACAATCATTTTGAGCAAATTTCAGGTTGATTGGGCAAAAAATGTGGCCTCTAGAGTGCACACAAGGTTTCTCTAAGATTTGACCTAGTGACCTATTTTTTGACCCCAGATGACCCCATTTCAGGCTTGTCCGAGATTTCATCAAGTCAATCATTTTGAGCTAATTTCAGGTTGATTGGGCAAAAAATGTGGCCTCTAGAGTGCACACAAGGTTTTTCTAAGATTTGACCCTGTGACCTAGTTTTTGACCCCAGATGACCCAATTTCAAACTTGTCCGAGATTTTATCAAGACAATCATTCTGAGCAAATTTCAGGTTGATTGGGCAAAAAATGTGGCCTCTAGAGTGCACACAAGGTTTTTCTAAGATTTGACCCTGTGACCTAGTTTTTGACCCCAGATGACCCAATTTCAAACTTGTACGAGATTTTATCAAGACAATCATTCTGATCAATTTTCAGGTTGATTGGGCAAAAAATGTGGCCTCTAGAGTGCACACAAGGTTATTTTAAGATTTGACCCAGTGGCCTAGTTTTTGACCCCAGATGACCCAATTTAAAACTGGTCCGAGATTTCATCAAGACAATCATTCTGAGCAAATTTCAGGTTGATTGGGCATAAAATGTGGCCTCTAGAGTGCACACAAGGTTTCTCTAGGATTTGACCCAGTGACCTACTTTTTGACCCCAGATGACCCAATTTCAAACTTGTCCGAGATTTCATCAAGTCAATCATTTTGAGCTAATTTCAGGTTGATTGGGCAAAAAATGTGGCCTCCAGAGTGCACACAGGGTATTTCTAAGATTTAACCCCGTGACCTAGTTTTTGACCCCGGATGACCCAATTTCTAACTTGTCCGAGATTTCATCAAGACAATCATTCTGAGCAAATTTCAGGTTGATTGGGCAAAAAGTGTGGCCTCTAGAGTGCACACAAGGTTTTCCTAAGATTTGACCCTGTGACCTAGTTTTTGACCCCAGATGACCCAATTTCAATCTTTTCCAAGATTTGATCAAGACAATCATTCTGAGCAAATTTCATATTGATTGGGCAAAAAATGTGGCCTCTAGAGTGCACACAAGGTTTTTCTAAGATTTGACCCTGTGACCTAGTTTTTGACCCCAGATGACCCAATTTCAAACTTGTCCGAGATTTTATCAAGACAATCATTCTGATCAATTTTCAGGTTGATTGGGCAAAAAATGTGGCCTCTAGAGTGCACACAAGGTTTTTCTAAGATTTGACCCAGTGACCTAGTTTTTGACCCCAGATGACCCAATTTCAAACTTGTCTGAGATTTCATCAAGACAATCATTCTGATCAATTTTCAGGTTGATTGGGCAAAAAATGTGGCCTCTAGAGTGCACACAAGGTTTTTCTAAGATTTGACCCAGTGACCTAGTTTTTGACCCCAGATGACCCAATTTCAAACTTGTCCGAGATTTCATCAAGACAATCATTCTGAGCATATTTCAGGTTGATTGGGCTGAAAATGTGGCCTCTAGAGTGCACACAAGGTTTCTCTAGGATTTGACCCCGTGACCTACTTTTTGACCCCAGATGACCCAATTTCAAACTTGTCTGAGATTTCATCAAGACAATCATTCTGAGCTAATTTCAGGTTGATTGGGCAAAAAATGTGGCCTCTAGAGTGCACACAAGGTTTTTCTAAGATTTGACCCCGTGACCTAGTTTTTGACCCCAGATGACCCAATTTCAAACTTGTCCGAGATTACATCAAGACAAACATTCTGAGCAAATTTCAGGTTAATTGGGCAAAAAATGTGGCCTCAAGAGTGCACACAAGGTTTTTCTAAGATTTGACCCCGTGACCTAGTTTTTGACCCCAGATGACCCAATTTCGAACTTGTCCGAGATTTGATCAAGACAATCATTCTGATCAATTTTCAGGTTGATTGGGCAAAAAATGTGGCCTCTAGAGTGCACACAAGGTTTTTCTAAGATTTGACCCCGTGACCTACTTTTTGACCCCAGATGACCCAATTTCGAACTTGTCCGAGATTTGATCAAGACAATCATTCTGATCAATTTTCAGGTTGATTGGGCAAAAAATGTGGCCTCTAGAGTGCACACAAGGTTTTTCTAAGATTTGACCCCGTGACCTACTTTTTGACCCCAGATGACCCAATTTCAAACTTGTCTGAGATTTCATCAAGACAATCATTCTGAGCTAATTTCAGGTTGATTGGGCAAAAAATGTGGCCTCTAGAGTGCACACAAGGTTTTTCTAAGATTTGACCCCGTGACCTAGTTTTTGACCCCAGATGACCCAATTTCAAACTTGTCCGAGATTACATCAAGACAAACATTCTGAGCAAATTTCAGGTTAATTGGGCAAAAAATGTGGCCTCAAGAGTGCACACAAGGTTTTTCTAAGATTTGACCCCGTGACCTAGTTTTTGACCCAAGATGACCCAATTTCGAACTTGTCCGAGATTTGATCAAGACAATCATTCTGATCAATTTTCAGGTTGATTGGGCAAAAAATGTGGCCTCTAGAGTGCACACAAGGTTTTTCTAAGATTTGACCCCGTGACCTACTTTTTGACCCCAGATGACCCAATTTCGAACTTGTCCGAGATTTCATCAAGACAATCATTCTGAGCAAATTTCAGGTTGATTGGGCAAAAAATGTGGCCTCTAGAGTGCACACAAGCCAAAGGTTGACGCACGACGCACGACGGACGACGGACGACTGACGACGGACGACGGACGACGGACGACGGACACAGCGGTATCACAATACCTCACCATGAGCACTATCGTGCTCAGGTGAGCTAAAAAGATTGGTTTATTGGGGTTTTACGCCGTTTCCAGCTACTAAGTTCATATTGTGGCGGCGGCGGAACACCTAACGATGGATTCCAGTCGTTTCTCATACCAGTATTACCACAACACCCTTACCGAGCCTCCTGCAGCTCCCCTAAATAGGTTCATGGTATCAAACCATTGATGGGTGACATTTTTGTCAGTAACGGTATTTGCTGCGGCTGGATATCGAACCTGGCACCTCTCAAATGAGAGGCAGATGCGCTGCCAACTGCGCCATGGCCGTTGCCCCATTAGAAAAAGAGAAATTAGAGAAAAACTAATTTCTACATGAAAATCCCCTTTTCTGTGACATAGCATCAAATTAAGAAACAGAGAAAAAGGTCCCTAGGGATTATCCAAGGGAGTTGAGTTCACATGTGAAGTTTCATTGAATTTGCTTGAAGAAATTACAAAGAAGAAAATGCTTATAATCATTATCTTCTCCTTTTGTCTCAATGTTTTCTGTGCTATATTATTCATGAATTTTCCCTTTAATAATGTCCATTTTGTTGTCTGCAGCAGCTACCAAATTAGACTGCCCTAAAGTTTCTTGTTTGGAAAAGGGTTAAAACATTGGTATTTTGTTTAGCAGGCAAAATTCTTTATTTTTGTGAAGAACAAAGCCAATACAATATACAGATCATTTTAAAACTTAAGCTTTCCCACATGTTTTTTTTTTTACTTTTATTTTTTTATTTTTTTTTTCTTATTATTGTTTTTTTTTACCAAATTTTCATATTACAAAACTTGTAATCTTTAGACATACCTATACTTATTTCCATACCTTAGCAATTTCCTGGGCACAGTCTAAAAAGATGACTCCCTTAACCTCTGTTTTTCTTTCGTCTTTAAAATATTCGAGACTGTAGGTTTGATCTGCTTGTTGTTTGATGCAAAAATACCTCCGCTTAAATTGCTGAAAAGTAATAAAGTATGAAAATATGATAAATATTAACCAAGGGTTCCATGCTACATTAACATGAACACAAATTCTCCGCTGACAATGTGGCTTGCCACAACAAGAGTTGTCCGCGGACAACGTAGCTCGCCTATACGGGAGCTTGTCACAAAAACAGCAATTTTTTAAAAGTAGGTCAAACTCCAAGGTCAAGGTCACAAGGTCAAAGGTCATGGTCACAAATGAAAGGTCTTGTCGAGATGTATCTATGTATGAAATATCAAGGCTGTATCTCTAATAGTGCCCAAGATATAGGCCAGGTTAAAGTTTTTCAAAAGTAGATCAAACTCCAAGGTCAAGGTCACTAGGCCAAAGGTCATGGTCCCAAATGAAAGGTCTTGTCGAGATGTATCTATGTATGAAATATCAAGGCTGTATCTCTAATAGTGCCTGAGATATAGACCAGGTTAAAGTTTTTCAAGTGAAGACGCGACGGGACGGGACGGGACGCCGACACTAGGGCTGTGACATTAGCTCCCCGGACATAAAGTCCCGGCTCGCTAAAAAGGGTCAATCCCCAAGGTCAAGAGGTCATGATTAAAAATAAAAGTGCAAGAAAGGGTGTATCCAAGTGACAAGACTCTATCTTTAATACTCCATAAAATGCAGGAATAATTAAGTACAGCTCCGGCTAAGAACCATGCAAAACCTGCAAAAGGCGGTACATCGCATGTCAAGAAAATGCATGTTTTCTATTTTTTCCAACTGATTTAGTCATAAAACAAAGCAAATGACCATTTTTTTTGGTCTGCACATTGGTTTATGATTGCCACGGCGATTTTAAATTTTACATGCTTAACTCAAATCCCATTGCTTTACATTGTAAAATTTGAAGGTTTTTTTCTCTCAAGACCAGAACGTTATTACATAAGTGTTATGCCTATTATATGAGATGTGACTTTATGTTCATATATCAAAAGTCAAACCCTTGTGTTTTTTAGGTTAAATACGGCAAAGGGCAAAAATATGTGTGATATTTGTATAGTACTTTAGGTACTTTGATTTATTACCTTGAATACTTTGATTATCCCCAGACCAAAATGGCGACTGTGTATGGCCTTACCACCTGAAGAATCTGATTATTTTTGTTTTCACGAAATGATTATGTATTTATACACAAGGAAAGACACAAGAGGTTAGTATTATGACCAGAGCAAGTCTGGCCTTCTGTTCTGTATCAATGAGGTTGAATACTTTTATGAGAAAACCAACATTGCTCGTTGTTTACCTGTGCATCAGGCTAGACCAGGAAAGTATGTACTGTTGATATCTTTCTAACACAAACTATTTTAGTTTCACACTACTTGAAATACATCATAGTATGTTTGGTAACTCGTGACTGTGTAATTCAGTCAAATGTGTATAATGTATGATGGTATTTCAAAGTGAAAGTAGAAAAACAGAAATATCCTTTCCTCCCATGCATTCGATAGGTCCTATGGTTTTGATAGCTTTGTTATTTTCAAAAGTGTTTACAATCTGAATATCATTCCACATGCATCTAAATAATTTTGCTAAAAGTCTTTGGTCATTGAAATTTGGAGACAACTGATTATTAGGGCCTACACATAAAAACTTTTTGCTTTTTTTTCACAATAGAAACTGTCAAACCTGCCCCTTGTTAAACCAGCCCATGGTTAAACCTGCCCCAAAACGGTAAAACATGTACCTTGTTAAACCCGCCCCAAAACGATAAAACTGGCCTCATGATAGATTTTCTAACGGTGAAACCGCCCCCAAAATTGGCCCCAAATTTTCTATGACAATTATCATGATTATCAGTAATGATTATATTTATGGGGCCAGTTTGACCATTCTGGGTCGGTTTTACCGTTTTACTGAGTGTATGGGCTGGTTTAACCCTTTCGCAAACAAGACCAGGTTTTGACGTCCCTGATAGAAAAGGCCAAGGAAAACCTTTAGGCGAAAGAAGAAAATACTGGTAACCAACAATCTGACATTCATGCATAGGTCTGTGTCTTTAAGTTTTCAGCCAAAAGTGCCCCAAACCACTTATTAATGAAAGTCAGGGTGTTTCCCTGTGCATAAGAATTTGGGGGTCTGGTCATTGCGACCCCTAGTCTTCAAAGCTGGAGGTCATTTCTCCAATTTTGACGTCACACGCTCTGACATCTGCATCCATGTTATTGTTAGTATCAAAAGTCTTATCATTTATGGGCCCTTTTATTCCATATTTTGGCTTATTTATATTTATAGTTTTAAGCAAAACGCTTTCACCCCATTGAAGTTGATATATGCATAATCATTTTGTCTCGGCAGAGGTTATCTGGTATTACTGCTTTTTAACTCACCTGAGCACGATAGTGCTCATGGTGAGGTATTGTGATACCGCTGTGTCCGTCGTCCGGTGTCCGTCGTCCGTCATCTGTCGTGCGTCAACCTTTGGCTTGTGTGCACTCTAGAGGCCACATTTTTTGCCCAATCAAGCTGAAATTTGCTCAGAATAATTGTCTTGATGAAATCTCGGACAAGTTCAAAATTGGGTCATCTGGGGTCAAAAGCTAGGTCACAGGGTCAAATCTTAGAAAAACCTTGTGTGCACCCTAGAGGCCACATATTTTGCCCAATTAACCTGAAATTTGCTCAGAATGATTGTTTTGTTGAAATCTCGGACAAGTTTGAAATTGGGTCATCTGGGGTCATAAACTAGGTCATGAGGTCAAATCTTTGTAAAACCTTGTGTGCACTCTAGAGGCCACATTTTTTGCCCAATCAATCTGAAATTTGCTCAGAATGATTTTCTTGATAAAATCTCGGACAAGGTCGAAATTGGGTCATCTTGGGTCAAAAACTAGGTCAGGGGGTCAAATCTTAGAAAAACCTTTTGTGCACTCTAGAGGCCACATTTTTTGCCCAATCAACCTGAAAATTGATCAGAATGATTGTCTTGATCAATTCTCGGACAAGATAGAAATTGGGTCATCTGGGGTCATAAATTAGGTCATGAGATAAAATCTTTGTAAAACCTTGTATGCACTCTAGAGGCCACATTTTTTGCCCAATCAACCTGAAAATTGATTAGAATGATTGTCTTGATCAATTCTAGGTCAAGAGGTCAAATTTTAGTTAAACCTTGTGTGCACCCTAGAGGTCACAATTTTTGTCCAATCAACCTGAAAATTGGTATACAAAAAGTTATACCAGGTGAGCGCTCCAGGGCCAATGGCCCTATTGTTTGAATTGAAAATCTAGATCCCCTCTTGTCAAGATCAAATAAAAATAATAATAGAATATTTCAGAAATATTGTGAGGCATAAAATGAGCAAAACTTTTTTAAAATTAATTCTTGATGCAATTTAACAAAGTTCCATAATTTCAAACTGCCATGTATCTCAATGTAATTTTAGTGACATTCCTCTTGTTTTGAGATAATGAGTCTGTTCTTTAATTACTTTCAGATGGCTCTGTACCGGTGGCCCTTTATGATGTAGAATCTCTTCTTGAAATTATGTAACTGTCCTGAATATCAGCCAGGTATGTGTGCAACAAAATTTGTTATATATTATATGCTTTGATTTCATAATATTGCTGTCTATTTTACTGATCATTTATATTTTAAGTTGATTGTAACACCAGACTGCTACCTCTAGTTAATGCTAGCCTGGATGACTACCTCATTGAGAATGATCTAGCCATATTGCTCTTCATACTTGCTTTTTGATTTTTTTTCATATATTGTTCTTTTTTGACCTGTCTGTCTGTTAAGATTTAATTGTATCAATTTCCCGACCTTCTATTCTTGAAGAAATATTTGTATGAAAGAGATAATGAAAAATGATTTTATATCTTTGTGTTTTTCTTCAGGTGATTACTGTGAAGAACTTATATGCACAGCAGAAGAAGACAGAGTGAGACATGATTAAAGTCAAACAGCCTGCCTGCCAAGATCATCTAAATATTTGACACATTTCCATCTTTATCCACTTGTTGACAAGCTCATGAAATACCACAAAATGAAGCATGATTGTACGTTACAGATTCTGGAGATTGTAGTTGTACACAATAGACTGAATTGTTCAAGGAAATGGCCCTGTAAAGAAGTACATACCATGAAGTCTCTAGATATGGAACACAATAATAGTTCAGTGGTCCCATAAAAGTTTCACACCTTACAGTGAATTTGGGGGGAAAAGTTATAACATTGTGCTGTCAGCAAGTGTGGGCGCTGAAGATCTGAATGGTTGGGTTTTCAAGGTCAAAGCTTATTTCAACGACTAAATGGTGAAAGAAAGAGATTGTCTTTCTCATCTACATATCCCAACAAACACTTCTGCCAAGTATGAAGCAAATTAGACATAAACTGTAGGAGTTGTGTGGACAAGAGTCTTTTAGCCAAAATAAGGGTCCTTAACTCAATAATTTGTGATGGAATTTTCATGAAAATTGTGTCTTTCACATCTACAGGTCCCTATGAACAAATGCTTTTGCTTAGTATGAAGCAAAACTGACAGAAACTGTCGTAAGATTTTTATGAATAAGATTTTGTGGAACTTACCAACTGACTGACCAACCAACAGACCAAAAGGCTTATTCCAGTATACCCCTTAAGCTTCAGTTGTGGGGGGATGATAACAATGCTATCTCATATGGTAAAAATTATTGAATGGATTGTAGCAAAGCATTTTTAACATTTCCTCATTTATCGTAGATGCTTAAGATAACAATACATGTGTGTTCAATATGGTCTTTGGTTAGGCTATAGTAAGAAATGAAACTGTTGAGATAAAAAAAGGGAAATTGCTTGTTGTCTGCATTATATTCTTTTGTCACAAGTGTTTTTTTCCAAAGCCTTCTCTACAAGATACATCAAAATGATGGTTTGTTTGGAAAAGGGTTAATGCAAGACTTTTATATGAATGTTAATTGATAAATTTAATATTTGTCATTGTTGGATACAAGGCCTAGAAATGTGAAGTATCATGGATTGATGTCCTCTTATATGCATTATATTCACTATATTAACCCATTACCAGATGGCAGAATTTTAAAGTTGTCCAAAGTCAAATATGTTGCAAAAGACAATTTCAAGTGAATGAAATTTTACAATTTTAATTGTGGATAAAAAACATTGTGGAAAATAAAGAAATGGATTGTTTGTTCATTTTCAAGATGAAACTTTTAGCCTTTAAGTCAAAGGGTAATAAAATTTGTCATCATGTGGTAATGGGTTAAGATAGTCCACCTCAAATGAGATTCATCAGACTTAGAACATTTGGGGCAACACTGTGAAAATTAAGCTGTAGAAGGTATAGATCTATTATTTTTTCTAATTCGTAATGTTTCCGTAGAGATCAAGTGCATTACAAATGTTTAAGACTTAGCATGAAATATTCCGTCATTGCATGAATCTCATTATGGGTGGACTACCTTAATAAACATGTACTCAAAAGAAGAAATATGACATTGATTTTTGTTTTAAGTTAAAGCATAGGTATCATTTTCATCTCTCTATACATTAAATTCATACATTAATTTGGTATTGAGAAAAAAATGGTTGAAATGTAGCTAAAATATTTAGATGTTAAAAAAGGCTGCACTACCTTAATGTATTTTTAATCAAAATAAGAAAACAATAACAGCACTGGTTTCTGTCTTTCATTTTTAAGCATAGACACTAGTTTACTTGCTAAAAGACATCACTTCCTTATTTTATGTTGGTCTTGTGAGAACAATTTGGATGAAAAATGCATAATTGTACAATAATTTAAATTCTGAGAATAGTTGCACTACCTTAATTCATTTATAAAGAAAAGATGAAGGAAACAAGAGGCCCAGAGGGCCTTATCGGTCACCTGAATCAAATGAGCAGAAACATTTAAGGAAAATGTTAAGTTAACAAAAAGCGCAACCCCCCCCCCCCCCCCCCCCCCCCCCCCCCAGCACCACCATTTCTTGACAGTCTTTTTTTCTCTTGTACAAACTTATTTAAAGACTCAAATACCAAAATGTGAATTCAATCCAACAATAGAACATTTCTTAATATGTACCCTATTTACCCCCTTTTGGCACCTTTTGGGGCCCCAAAGGAAGATAACTCCAGGATTTGTAAAAATCTGAAGCAGCTTCCCATTGGAATGCTTCCTGCCAAGTCTGGTAGAAATCTGTCCAATGGTTCTCAAAAAGAAGAAAATGTTCAAAGTTAAGTAATTGCGCGAACCCCTCCCATCCTCCATCCACAGCACGGCCATTTATTGACGAGTTTTTTTCTCTTGTACAAATTTTGTAGCCCTTGCCCTAAACACTTTAACTTCCAAATGTGTATCCAATGCAACAGCCGGTTCATGAGTAGAAGATATTTTAAGATGTACCCAATTTACCCCCTTTTTGGCCCTTTATGGGACCCCAAAGGGAGATAACTCTATGATTTGTACAAAGTCTGAAGCGGCTTCCTATTAGGATGCTTTCTGCCAAGTTTGGTTGAAATCCAATCAATGGTTCTTAATAAGAAGTCGAAAATGTTAAGTTAACTATAAATACCGCAACCCCCTTCCCATCCCCCATCCCCAGCACGGTCATTTCTGGGCGGATTTTTTTCTCTTGTACAAACTTTGTTGTACTTGCCCTAAAGACTCTAAATACCAAATGTGAATCAAATCCAACAGCCGGTTCATGAGAAGAAGATTTTTTAAGATGTTCCCTATTTAACCCCTTTTTGGCCCCTTATGGGGCCCCAAAGGGAGATAACACCATGATTCGTACAAATCTGAAGCGGCTTCCCATGGGGATGCTCCCTGCCAAGTTTGGTTGTAATCCGTCCAATGGTTCTCAAGAAGAAGTCGAAAATGTTAAGTTAACTAATAACGCGACCCCCCCCCTCCCATCCCCCATCCCCAGCACGGCCATTTCTGGGCGGATTTTTTTCTCTTGTACAAACTTTGTTGTCCTTGCCCTAAAGACTCTAAATACCAAATGTAAATCAAATCCAATAGCTTGTTCATGAGAAGAAGATTTTTTAAGATGTACCCTATTTAACCCCTTTTTGGCCCTTTATGGGGCCCCAAAGGGAGATAACTCCATGATTCGTACAAATCTGAAGCAGCTTCCCATGGGGATGCTCCCTGCCAAGTTTGGTTGTAATCCGTCCAATGGTTCTCAAGAAGAAGTCGAAAATGTTAAGTTAAGTAATAACGTGACCCCCCCTCCCATCCCCCATCCCCAGCACAGCCATTTCTGGGCGGATTTTTTTCTCTTGTACAAACTTTGTTGTCCTTGCCCTAAAGACTCTAAATACCAAATGTAAATCAAATCCAATAGCTGGTTCATGAGAAGAAGATTTTTTAAGATGTACCCTATTTAACCCCTTTTTGGCCCTTTATGGGGCCCCAAAGGGAGATAACTCCATGATTCGTACAAATCTGAAGCGGCTTCCCATGGGGATGCTCCCTGCCAAGTTTGGTTGTAATCCGTCCAATGGTTCTCAAGAAGAAGTCGAAAATGTTAAAAGTTAACGCACGACGGACGACGCACGACGGACGACGCACGACGACAGACGAAACACGGCCGCAATAGGTCACCATGACCTTCGGTCAGGTGACCTAAAAAAACTACATGTTTCTTTAATGTTTAAGAATAGATATCGGTATAATTGTGCTATGACATCACTTTTATGTTTATCCCTTTCCAGAACGACAAAATTTTGGACCAGTCTAATTTGAAATGAGTTGCAGACCACAAAATAGTTTATTATAAAAGGTAGAAAATGTGTATTTTAGAGCTTAGAAAATATTTAGACAAAGAGAGAAAATGCTGATCATCAGCATTTTCTTCTTTTGTATCAATGCTTTTCTCTCAGACGTCAAAACCCGGTCTTGTTTGGAAAAGGGTTATGCTTGTCCTGGGACAAAAACTGTAAGTTGAAAAGTGTATAATTTCTAAAAATTCTTTATTTTAATTGATTCTGAGAATGGTTGAACTATCTTAATGCATTTATAGATAAAAAAGTAGAAAATAAAAATAAAACACACACAAACAGGTTTCTTTCTTTCATGTTTAAGTTTAGACATCAGTTTATTTGATCAAAGACATCACTTTCATAGTTTATGTAGGTCTTGTGAGAAAAACTTTGTTGAAAAAGTGCATAATTTCGCATTTTTTTAGATTTTGAGAATGGTTGTACTACCTTAATGCATATATATTGAAAATAAGAAAAAAACACACAAGTTTCTTTCTTTCATGTTTAAGTTTAGACATCAGTTTGTTTGATCAAAGACATCACTTTCTTAGTTTATGTAGGACTTGGGAGAAAAATTTGGTTGAAATAGGCATAATTTCGCATTTTTTTAGATTTTGAGAACGGATGCGTTACCTTAATGCATATATATTGAAAATAATAAAAAAACACACAGGTTTCTTTCTTTTATGTTTAAGTTTAGACATCTGTTTATTTGATCAAAGACATCACTTTCATAGTTTATGTTGGTCTTGGGAGAAAAACTTGGTTGAAAAGTGCATAATTTCGCATTTTTTTAGATTTTGAGAACGGTTGTACTACCTTAATGCATATATATTGAAAATGAGAAAAAAACACACAGGTTTCTTTCTTTTATGTTTAAGTTTAGACATCAGTTTATTTGATCAAAGATATCACTTTCATAGTTTATGTAGGTCTTGTGAGAAAAACTTGGTTGAAAAGTGCATAATTTTGTATTTTTTTAGATTCTGAGAACGGATGCACTACCTTAATGTATTTATTTTGAAAATAAGAAAAAAACACAAGGGTTTCTTTCTTGCATGTTTAAGCATAGAGGTCAGTTTATATATCTTAATACACCATTTCATGAAATCTTTCTGGTCTTGAGAGATAATTTACTTTGAAAATAGCCATTTTTCAGAATTTTGCCTAAAAACTGTATACAAGTTACCCCACCCACCTTCACTAGCATGGTGTGTGTTTAAGAGTTTGAAAATTTTGTTGTTTATTGTTGCATTTTGTCTATATAGGATGAATCTACATAACAAAACTATTAAATAAATAATTCATAAGCACCACTTGTATTTCTTGGTATATCAAAGTACTGAAAAATCAGTATTTTCACCTTTGGAAAGCATGGAATGGAGCTGAAAATGAAAATCCTTGGTTACCATGGTAACAATCAACGGATTCAGGAAATATTTCAGCTTTCGACTTTTGGTCACAAAAGGGTTGCACTGAGGTGCAAATAAACCAATTCTGTTACTATGGATGTACCGCCTATTGCATGGTCCTTAGCCGGAGCTGTACTTAAAAGTTTTTATCTAAATAACCAATGCCATAGAAGGCACACACACTACTTATTCATGCAAATTTGAAATTCAAAAGAAACACAATTTCCGCCAGAAAAGTTATACCAATCATTCCCTATTCTCAGTTGTATTCTAAACTTTTAACCTGCTTTTTGTGGAGAAAAATCACCATGGTAAAGTTAATAATCGCATTACGGGTAATCAAATCATACCCGGGTACTGGCAATTTTGTACCCTACCCGCGGGTCCTTGATTCATCCCTAATACTCACCCGTGTAAAGTTAATAATCACATAACAGGTAATTAAATCATACCCGGGTATTGGAAATTTTATACCCTACCTGCAGGTCCTAGATTAACCCAAACAAGACCTGGTTTTGACATCCCTAATAGAAAAGGCTTGGGGAAAACATTGCTTCAAAAAGAAGAAACTGCTGACAACCAGCATTTTCTCCTTTTGTCTCAATAATTTCTATGCCATATTTTACACAAATTGTATCTTTTATAACTTCCATTTTGTCATTTGTGGCAGTTTTTGAAGTGGATCACCCTAAAATTTGCCGTTTGGGAAAGGGTTAAGCCCTATTTCTCACCCTAGTAAAGCTAATAATCGCATCTTTCCCTCCGTCTGGCCCTTTATATAGCCAGCCAACTTTTGATATACTCACCCTAGTAAAGCTAATAATCGCATCTTTTCCACCATCCGGACCTTTATATAGCCAGCCAGCTTTTGTTATACTCTGTATTATAGGTGCATTAGAAAAGTTTCTACTACTGGAATCCTGAAAATTATCAAATAATTTTATTTAATCCTTTTCCAAACAAGATGGGGATTTTGACATCTCCAGTAAATAGAGCCTAGGAAATGATTGGGGTTCAACGCCTATTTTTAAATCTGCTATGGTCAAATTGCGGCACTTGATCACCTAACCATGAATTCCTCTTGTTTCTTATACCAGCACTACCACAACATCCTTACTGAGCCTCAAGCTGCTCGCCCACATATGTTAACGATTATCAAACCATTGGGAGGTGACAATTTTGTCAGAAAAGATATTTGCCGCAGCAGGGGACCAAACCCAGACCTAAGAGTAAAAGTCTTGTGCAAACAACTGTGCTATGACTGCAGCTTATCATGGCACCAAATTGACTTTATCCCAAACAAGACTGAGTTTTGACGTCCCTAATAGAAAAGACTTGGGAAAACATTGAGACAACAGAAGAAACTACTGATAACCAGAAGTTTCTACTTTCGTCTCAATATTTTCACTGCTACCGTATAGCACTTTATTTCTGCGGGGACTTTATTTCTGCTATTTCTGCGGTCGTGGATGGCACCGCAGAAATAGAATCCGCAGAATATTAATCCAGAATGTAGAGATTGTTGTCATTCTGTAATTTTATCCAGTACATGGACAAGTTAAACAGTTACCACCCTATGGAAAAAAAAATATCATTACAATGGACAGCTTTCCTGTTCAAAAATGGTGTAACTACGGCTTTAACTTAAGTGTAGATAAGACATTTTAGTTCATCAATAAACAATATGTTCCGCAGAAATTTAACCCGCCTGATTTCTGGAAAAAACGCAGAATTTGGACCCCGCAGAAATAAAGTGCTATACGGTATATTGTACACAAATTCTTTCCTTTTTATCATCAACTTGTCGTCTACAGCAGCTCTTAACCCTTTCCCACACATTGACGCTTTTGGATGCCCCACAAAATAAAGGCTTTGGAAAACATTGTGGAACATGAAGAAATTGGTTTTGACAAGCAATTTCGTCATTTACCACGATGTTTTCCACCAAAAAAGACAAACAAATTTTAAATTTCTTTCACTTGAATTTGTTGTCTGCAACATCTTTGAATTTGAACCAGTCTAAAATTTAGCTGTTTGGTAAGCGATTAAAGGGAAGTCACTCTCATCACTATATCACTCTGAATGAACAAGGGAAATCACTCTGAATGAACAAGGGACATTACTCTGAATGAACAAGGGACATTACTCTGAATGAACAAGGGACATTACTCTGAGTGAAGAAGGGACATCACTCTGAATGAAGTTGAACTTACATCCATATCTCTCTCATCAATCTCTGCATCTATTTCAAACACTTGTTCTGGTAGATTAGCTGGTTTCTGGATACTGAAAGATACCATGGATAACACTTGGTTTACTTGGAAATCAGTATTTTTTTATCAGCAGAATAATCTTAAAAGATCTACCACATTCAGCAAATTCTTGACATTTTTCTACCTTCTCTGCTTTAAACCAAATTCAAATTGGTCAAATATTAACAAGGATATGATCTTCTGAAATTCTGAGTCACACCTTGATAAAGAGAACAAAACTAAAAAGAAATTGGAGGTGGGAGCACTTACTTTGGTAACTGAGTGTAACCAGCAGAGTATTTGTTATATTTAAACTGGACCATATTGCACGTATCTGTGTATGTGCGTACACTCTCCTCAACCAGCAGATTTCCTGGTCTGTCACTGGCTAGTGTAGGGACAGTCGGACGTACAGTTCGAATCTTCTTCTTCGGACAGGGGGCCTGGAATCGAAAATGTATCATTGACAGACCTTTTAACCCATCACCAGACAACAAAATTTTAGCCTCGTCCAAACTCATAGGTGTTGCAGACGACAATTTCCATTGAACAAAATTGAACATTTTTTGGTCTTTCTTGGTAGAAGACATTGTGGGAAATGAAGAAATTGTTTGTCACAAGCAATTTCTTCATTTTCCACAATGTTTACCAAAGCCTTTATTTTGTGGTGCGTCCAAAAGGGTCAATGTGTAGGAAAGGTTTAATCCATTTCTAGACAGAAAAACCTTCAACTTGTCAGACTTCAAAGATGTTAGAGACAATTTCAAACAGATCTAAAAGGCCTTCTGTAATTTGATGGCTCAGCGCAAAACAGTTGCAACTGCCTATATGTTTATAGGCAGATACAACTGTTTCCTGCTGAGCCACCGAATTGTTCTGGTCTTTCTGGATAGAAAACATTGTGGGAAATGAAGAAATCACTTGTAACAGCAATTTCATACTTGCTTGTGACAGTTTGATTTTATTGGGGTTTTATGCCGTTTTCAACTTCTATGGTCATATTGCGGCGGCTGGAGCACCTAACTGTGGGTTCCTGGTATGTCTCGCACCAGTACAACCACAATATCCAAACTGAGCCTCCAGCTGCTTTCTCACATAGATGATTCACACCCATTGGTGAGAGACAAATGACTTTTTGTCAAATATCAGAATGGATACTGGCCGAGCCGGGGTTCGAACTTGAGACCCCTGGATTGACAGACCCCGACGTAACCGACTGAGCTATCCGGGCTCGGCTGCTTGTGACAGCAATTTCATACTTTTCCATGATGTTTTCTAAAGACTTTATTTTGATGGGCTTTAAAATGCATCACTTTTTGGAAACGGGTTAAAAAGAAAATCAAACATATCAACCGTCCATCTGCATACTTTAAATAATTGAATTAAACCTTTCCCAAACGACAAAATTTTGGACCATTCCAATTTGAAAGATCCTGCTGACGACTTTTTCAAGAAAATAAAATTTTAATTTTTTGGATCTTTTTGGCCAGAAAACATTGTGGGAAATGAAGAAATTGCTTGTGACAAGCAATTTCTTCAATTTACACAATGTTTTCCATAGCCTTTATCTTGAAGGGCGTCAAAAAGCGTCAATGTTTGGTAATGGGTTAAACATTATCCATAGATGTCCAACCCTCAAAAGGAAGATATCATATTCATGCCACAAGGCAATCAAACTATTTCAAACCTTTACACTTTTTTAAAACAAGTAAATTTATGCTAGTATAAACCAAATGGCTGTAACAAAGGACAAAAAGAGGACCTTGATGGTCCTTAATTGCTCACCTGAACCAAGATGTTATGAGCCACAGTTTTGTTCGAATCAATTCATATAAATTTTGTGACCATTAGACTGAAAGCAAACTCATAAACAGCAATTTTGTCAAATTAAAGGGCATGCGACACAGATTGTGAAATTAAGATAAAACTGAAAATCACACTATCTTGCATAAGCAAGATCTTGTGGTCACCAACAAATTCAAGGCAGACTGTGAGTGACATTACATTTAGTTCACCTTGCGCACATCATGCTGAATTGACCAAACACCGGCTGTCAATCAAATATATCGATCAGTCAATGGACGCTCAGTAAAACAAGAGGACCATGATGGTCCTAATTCGCTCACCTGAATCAAGATGACAAGAGTGATAATGGCAATTTTGTCAAATTCAAAGGCATGAAACTTATAAGGACTTTCTGTTTGGAAACAATTAAGTAAAAATTTTGTTCCAATCGATCCTGTAAAGTTGGGTATAAATTAGCATAATGGTTGAGTTTTTTTCAATAATTATTTCATTATTTGCAATATACAAAATAGGGCTAATTTTCAAAGCATACTGATCTGTTAAAATTGATTATTTATGATATTATAAGCAAGATTTGGTATGTGAATTGAAAGTGTATAGTAAATGAGGACAAACCATCTGATAAGCTTGGCTTATAATCCCTTCTTATTTGTTTACATAAGATAAAACGGGGCCAGCCAAAGATATTGATAACAGAAATAGATAAGAGAAATAGTAAAAGCTTTCCAAATATCTCCTCTTATCTTCAGCTTCTTGTATTCTGGAAGCCATTCATGAAATTAGGTCTTACACAAAATTTCAAGGTTCTAGGCCAAACAGTTTAGAAGAAAAGTAAGTATCTCCATTACAACCCACAGTACAGTATAATTTTCAATGCACGGAATTTCCCTTACCCTGCCATACCAAAATACTTTTTAAGGAAATAAAAATTACAAGATACAATTTTGAAACGAGTCACTCAAGGAACTTTCCAGCCAGGTTTCTTTCAAATTGGCCCAATGGTTGATTTTTACAGAATTTTCTTATGATTTCTCTTTTCCGATAAGCCTCTTCCTCCCCGACACGCCCACATTTTTTGACAAATGTAAAAATTTGTGAACAAACTTTGAGAAGAGAGACGCAAGGAACACTCCTTCCAAGTTTGATTAAAATTGGCCATATGGTTGATTTTTAAAGAATTTTCTTATGATTTCTTAAAGTCTGATAAGCCCCTTCCTCCCTGCCACGGCCACATTTTTTGACAATTGTAAAAAATTATGAATAAATTTGAAAATAGTGACTCAAGACACATTCCTACCAAGTCTGCTTCAATTGGGCCCAATGGTTGATTTTTAAAGAATTTTCTTCTGATTTATCTAAGTCCGATAAGCCCCTTTCTCCCTGCCACTGCCACATTTTTTGACAAATGTAAAAATTTGTGAACAAATTTCGAAAACAGTGACTTAAGGAACATTCCTGAAAAGTCTGGTTCAATTGGGCCCTATGGTTGATTTTTAAAGAATTTTCTTATGATTTCTCTTAGTCTTATAAGCCCCTTTCTCCCTGCCACGGCCATGTTTTTTGACAAATGTAAACAATTGTGAATAAATTGGAAAACAGTGACTCAAGGCACATTCCTACCAAGTCTGCTTCAATTTGGGCCCAATGGTTGATTTTTAAAGAATTTTCTTCTGATTTCTCTAAGCCGATAAGCCCCTTTCTCCCTGCCACGGCCACATTTTTTGACTACTGTAAGAATTTGTGAACAAATTTTGTAAAGAGTGACTAAAGGAACATTCCTGCAAAGTCTTGTTCAATTGGGACCTATGGTTGATTTTTAAAGAAATTTCTTATGCTTTCTCTAAGCCGATAAGCCCCTTTCTCCCTGCCACGGCCACATTTTTTGACAAATCTAAAAATTTGTGAATAAATTTTGAGAAGAGTGACTCAAGGCACATTCCTGCCAAGTTTGGTTCAAATTGGCCCAATGGTTGATTTTTAAAGAATTTTCTTATGATTTCTCTTAGTCTGATAAGCCCCGCCCTGCCACGCCCACATTTTTTGACGAATCAAAAATCCGCGAACAAGTTTTGAGAAGGGTCACCCAAGGAACATTCCTGCCAAGTTTGGTAAAAATTGGCCCATTGATATAGGAGGAGAAGATGTTTAAAGAAATTGTGAACGGACGGACAGACGGACGGACAGACGGACGGACAGACGGACGGACGACGGACAAAAAGCGACCACAATAGCTCACCTTGAGCACTTCGTGCTCAGGTGAGCTAAAAATGCCACACCCCATTGTTTGTCTTAAATTCTATGTTGCACTTACATAATGTATCGATCTATCGACTGACAATCAAAACAAGCGACATGCCAATGACCCGTTGCTTGTCTTAGATTCTATGTTGTGCGGAGAGATCTATCGATTGGCGTATGGTCAATTGAGCTGAAACATGAGTGTAAGTATCAAATTGTGGATGGACAGACCAACAGAATTGGACAGACAGACAGACAGACAGACGGTGAGTTACCACAATAGTTTATCTTAAGCAATGCTCAGGTTAGCTAAAATTCATCAAAGGACTCGAAGATATACTTACAGGAATAACGATGTCGTCATGTGGGAATGTAAGAAGTTCTCTCTGTGGGTCATTATGTAGTACAACTTTATTTTAGTGTTCGACCAACTTTTTGGACCAATGAAATCACAGTAGTTTTTACCATTTTGCCGCTACTTTTCACATAAACGAGACTGCCTGCTAGTTTATGTGACGTCTAATCATTACTACGCCCCTGTCTCCAATGAACCCCTAGCAAACTCTAAGTCAGATAGAGTCTGTATAGTAGATTCTATGTGTTATAAACATTCAATGCGCTGCGCGCATTTGAATGTTTATTTCTCATAGAATCTACTATACAGCCTCTGTCTAATACATATATTTACATGAACTTTGACCTCTATACTTACAGGAATAACGATATCGTCATGGGGGAATGTAAGAAGTTCTCTCTGGGGATCATTATGTAGTACAACTTTGTTCTTCACTATGTACGTCTCATAATCTATAGGCTCAACTGGCTTTGGACGATTCTGAAAAGAAAGTTACAAAATATTTTGTATTTGTGCTAAATAGACATACACCGACAATGATCCAGGAGTGGGACCTTGAGGTTTGCCCCGCCCCCTCCAGTTTGTAAAAAGATATATTGAACTGATTTTGAAGGAATTTTGATGCGCCATAACAGATGCCACCCGCCTCAGAAAAACACCCCACCCATGTCTGGGAAAAATGCCTGTATCTGGGCGTGACAGAAATATGCAGGCTGTAAACATAACAAGGTCAGATGATCTGTATTTTCCTCTTTTTGCTTCAATATTTTCTGTGCCATATTGTACACAAATCATATCTTTACTAATGTCCATTTTGTAATCTGCAGCACCTTTCAAAATGGAACAGTCTAAATTTTTGTTGATTGGGAAGGGTTAAATATTGTCTCTTGCAGATCTGCCATACAATATACATTTGTATACAGTCGACACTCGTTATGTCGACATTGGATAAGTCGAATTTCCGCTTAAGTCGAAGTGGAATTAGTTTCAGGTCCCGTCCTCCCCAATGGATTTAAAAAAGTTTCAACAAAATAATTTCGAAATGAATATGACCATTGAAATTAGTAGGAAAAGGATAAAAATTGCTCGTTTTGAGCAATTTCTTTCCTTTTCCTACTATATTACAATTGATTAGCAACAAATCGGTCAAATGATGTTCATACAAAAACTTGTCAAAACTGGTTTACTCGAACTCCGGATATGTCGAGATATTTTGACATGCCCTCTGACTTCGACATAACGAGTGTCGACTGTATGTGACAATGAGAAAATAATGCTAGCCATTTACAAAATAAAACTATGACAATTTATCAGTTTTATGACCAAGTTTTTCTCATTTTTATGACTACAACATAAACCTTGTGGCAGGCCACAGTATTATACTGTAGTTTTGACAAACCTTATGAGGTCAAATTTCAGTCTATACGCAGGCACTATAGCCATTTACTGGATGACTTTAATATTGCCATACTTATTATTATGGACAAAATTGATATTGCAATATTATTGATATTGCAATGCAATACTTTTTCAATAATGCTTTTAGAACAAAATGCATGACATATTTTTTTCTCAGTCTTGTATAAAAGTAGAACTTTCATTAGACAATTATATTCTCCAACAACATTACAGTATAATCTTACATAAACAACATTTCTTTGTCCACATTTTGTACCTTTTCAACTTAACACTATAAGTATTCAGGCGAAAGGAGAGAATGTTATTTATCAAAAGCTTTGGTTTCTATCAGGGACATCAAAACCATGATACAGTCTTTATTTTGTAATCAAAAGACACTGTAAACAAAATTTTCAAATTTACAAGCAAGCAAGGTAACCATAAATTCGCCAGTGATTTAACTTGACCAAGTAACCTTTCAATAAATCATTTGCCATAGGCCAAAGACACCTGTATCGTTGTAATAATGGACATTTTATATCAATGACAAAAATGTGTTTTCATCTTCATCATATTTCAAATTGAAACTAGACATAACTTCATTTGACCCTGCAGTTTCTCACACCTTCATACTTGACACTATTTCAAACAGCAAACAATGAAATTAAGATCTACAAGATTGAAAATTAAGCATGCATTAATTTTGGAACACTGGCAGAAGCACGCATTAGCTAGTGCGAGCTTATGCGAGCATTCCAAATGCAAGCTAAATTACCTTGTTAGTTGACCCATTACCAAACAACAAAATTTGGACTGGTCCAAATTCAAAGATGTTGCAGACGACAATTTCAAATGAAGACAATTTAAATTTTTGTTATCTTTTGAGGTAGAAAACACTGTGGGAAACTAGAACTGTCGCAAAGCGGACAAATACCCCCCACTAGCGCGTTGTCACTGAAAAAGTGCTAAAGTTCAAAGTGGCATAACTCTGAAACTACTGCCTGGATCAAGATGAAAATTGCAGGTGCACAACTTCATATGATAGGAAACAACCTGCTAAAATTTCAGCAAAATCGGTCAAAAACTGTGGGAGGAGAAGAGGACACAAAATTATGTCCACGGACGGACGGACGGACAGACGGACAACCTGAATCCAGTATACCACCCCATAACTTTGTTGTGGGGGGTATAATGAAGAGATTGCTTGTCACAAGCAATTTCTTCATTTTTCACAAGGTTTTCCAAAGTCTCTATCTTGAAGGGCGTCAAAAAGCGTCGATGTTCGGGAAAGGATTAACTGAAAAAGGTGCTAATTGACGGACAGACAGATGGACAAACGACCTTACTAACCACAAAGATGTATATATTCCAATTTCCATCCACATCATATTCCATATTTAAACAAAACAAAACTTTGTTGATTGACACATTATTCTAATCCATTTGGTAAACAAATTTAACTAATAACTTGTACATTGTGTCATGTCAGTTTTCCATTGGCATGCTATGGCAAAAATTGACTTTTAAAAGTTAAAACAAAACCTGATGTTGCTTTTCCATTAATCCATTACCACACCATGATGTCTTTTGACTCCACAAAAGATAAAAGCTTAGAAAAATATTGTGGAAAATGAAGAAATTGCTTGTGACAAGCAATTTCTTAATTTCCCACAACATTTTCTAGCCCAAAACACCAAAATATGTAGAATTCCATTCATTTGAAATTGTCGTCTGCAACATCTTCGAATTTGGACTAGGCTAAAATTTTGTTGTATGGTAATGGATTAAAATATTATAATAACCAGCATCAATTTTACTACTTTTCACTCAAAATTTTCTGTGTTATAAAACAGATAATTTCTCTTTGAGTTATCATTAACGGTTTTGTTCTTTGCAACATGTTTGAATTTTAACGAGTTTCAAATGTCATTGATTGGGATAGGACCTATACACTATCAGACCACTAACATGTCTAAATAAATACGCTCAAAATGCACTTCTGATTTCAAAAGAAAAATTAAGACCTAGCACATTCTAACACCGGTTCTCATTCACAAAAACTAAGCTATTCCAATAACCATGGTATTTCTTAACAACTCAACATTTCTTAGAATTGTTGTTCTATTGTTGACATTTTGAAATTTTCAAGGTCAAACTTTGTTTAACACTCTTTTTTCACTGATTTACAAATCCCTCGCACAAAAATGCAGGCATTCCAAGTATTTTTGATACAATGTATAAGGTATGAACAGGTACATTAATACTACATCTCGTATACTATTTCACAGTTGTTACTTTATAAAGTATTGTTGACATATCAAATTGTCTTGAGCTATGTTCTGCCGCAACGCTTGTTTACTCATTTAACTCTCTCCCAAACCACAAAATTGTAGGGTGTTCCGATTTGAAATCTGCTGTAGATGGCAAAATTCATCTTGATAAAGAAATAATTACTTTTTTTTTAATTAGTGGACAATAAAGCCAAGAAAATATTGAGGAAAAAGGAGAAAATGCTGATTATCAGCATTTTCTTCTTTTGCCTCAATGTTTTCCCAGGCCATTTCTATATAGGATGTATGGTTAAATGAACCAGGACTTGGAAAAAGGTCTTTATAGCAAAAGATGTTATAGCATTTGAAACAACTAATGTACATTTATAGATAAGACTGCGCTTAAGTACAGTCTGATCAGAATACAAGTTGGGCTCTTAGAGTTGTTACAGACCTTAACCCTCACCCAAACAAGACCTGGTTTTGACTTTCTTAATACATGAGGCTTGGGAAAACATTGAAACAAAAGAAGAAAGTGCTGGACACAGCACTTTCTCCTTTTGTTTCAATGTTTTCTGAGCAATACATGTATTCTACACAATTTCTGTCTTTCTCAGCACCTATTCAACCATCTACAGCAGTTTCCAAATTAGACCACCATTTGGGAAAGGGATAACGAAAGAAGTTATTAGATTCAAGTTTAATTTGGGTTTTACACTGTTTTCAACTGCTATGGTCATATTGCAGCAGCTGGAGCACTAGCCTTGTGTCAGGCCCTGTATATGTGTTTATGTCTCTTGAAAAAATCAAGGGAGACTAACACTCAGAAATAAAATACCCATATTAACTTCCTTAAGAACGACACAGAGCAACAATTTTCTATGTACCTTATTTCATTTTTTCTAATACAAATGATGTTATTCTTAACAGACTGACATCAGTCTACTGGAGCACCTAACCATGTGTTTCCATCGTTTCTCATACCAGTATGACCACAATATCCTAACTGAGCCTCCAGCTGCTCGCCCACATAGCTTAACGATCATCAAACCATTGGTAGGTGACATTTTTTCAGAAAGGATATTTGACGCGGCCGGGGATCAAACCTGGGACCTATCAAGTGAAAAGCAGATGCACTACCAACCGCACTATCGCCGCAGCCCAAGAAGCTATTAGAGAACAGCATGGATTCCAATTGTTTCTCTCAGTCGATTTCTATAACAACATACTTTCCAAGACTTGAGCTGCTCACCCACATTTGTTTTGGAGGCACTGAGTTTCCAATCAATGTCTGGTAACAGACTTGGATAATTGTTCTAAAATAATAGGCCTTGAAACTTTGAAGTATTTAACACCACTGGTAAATTTTAGGTTTGGAGGACAAATTTTACAATCCTAGCTTGAGCTTGCGTGAGCTTAACTCCTTTCCCAAACCAACCCTGGTTTTGACATCCCTAATAAAATAGATAATGGAAAATATTCAGGCAAAAGGAGAAAAGCTCAAAATTAGCATTTCTTCGCTTTTTAACAACAAGAGCGAGGCTGGGCATAGCATTATATGCACAAAGCTCAGAAATAAATGGGTGATGTTTTGAACTTTTTATTGATCCTTAGGATGTATTTTCTAGCAAACACTATATTATTTTGTATTTATTATGATGGTTGTGTTTTGTTTTGTTTTCCTATTTGTCTTTGGGAAAATGTGTTCTTAGGCAATTAAAGAACTGTGGATTACTTATGGATATCATCACTATTATTCAAGTAATTATATGTAACTCACATCAAAACAGTAATTACAATGAACATGTAGTCATATACCCAAAGTTTCAAGACTATAGGCCTTATAGTTTCAAAGTTATGGACCAGACACAAATTTGCTAACTGAATCAAACAAAGGGCAATAACTCAAAAATTACAAATGGTAGAGTTGTGGTTCTTGTGCTCCGCACACCCTAGCTATGAGATCTCAGCCTAAACATCTATACACCTGTGAAGTTTCAAGACTATAGGCCTTATAGTTTCAAAGTTATGGACCGGACACGAATTTGCTAACTGAATCAAACAAAGGGCAATAACTCAAAAATTACAAATGGTACAGTTGTGGTTCTTGCGCTCTGCACATCCTAGCTATGAGATCTATACACCTGTGAAGTTTCAAGACCATAGGCCTTATAGTTTGAAAGTTATGGACCGGACACAAATTTGCTAACGGACAGACGGACAGACAGACAATGCAGACGATAACATAGTAAAACACTTCGGGTGTATAAAAACCTTGTATCTACAGCTTGTTTAAAGCTGTAGATACAAGGTTTCTGGTGAAAATCAGCAATTTTCTCCATAGGCCTAAATACTTTCAGCACATTAATTTATTCACGCAAATTTCAATCCTCTGTAGCAGCTTTCAATTGGGATAGTCTTAACTTTGGCTGTCCAGGAAAGGGCTCTATCAGCTCATCAAGTCGCATGACAAAGTTAGAATACTTATACCACTTTAGTGTAATTAATTAACAATAATGATAAGTCAATATTAACCAATTAACTAATCAATTAACATTACACAACAAAGGAATTTGCTAGAATACAAACATCTTCAGTTGGTTTTCTTGTTCTTTTGTTTACTAGTTCAAACATATTTTTTACATCCATAATGGGAGACATGTAAGTTCTTAAAACTTCAAATAATCAATCTCAATTCTGCTTCCTGGAAAACTGCATTAGTGCTCACGCAGAATATGTGGGCCGATGGAAAGTCCAGAAACTACCACCGCTACAGAGGATTGAACTTGGAACCTCTTGGTCACAAGGAAGACACTCTACCTTTGCAACCAAAGCCACCAATCTGAAATGCTTCTGAACCAGAGCTCTGCGGAGCACCACATACATGCCTGAGAGGGCCTTGGCAGAGAAATTGCGCATTTTTTTTTCAATATATTGGCAGATTATTTCACGAACAACAAGAGATATCTGAATTTACATCGAAAAATAAACACCATAGAGATTCATTGTGGTAAGTTTGATCAATCTCAAATAGGGTTAGACTTTATCAAGTAATAAATTGTGACATAATTTTGGAAAAACAAAAGTATTTCATATCTGTGTTATTCTAAAGCCTCGCTACTACAGCTTGATTAATGCTGTAGTTATGGGATTCTATAACAACATCGACGGTTTATCAATACACAACAATAAACCCAGTGTAACTTTAACACAAAATTCATTGCTATTAAAATGGTCACAGTTTTTTTCATGACATAATATATTGATGACAAGGGCAATAACCTTCATCATACATACAATTGTCGGCCATTATCCATCAAAATTACAACTCTACCATGAATAACCTGTGACATCACACCTTATTAGTGGCCATTACTTTGTAGTTTAGTGTTCTGTATGGTGTAAAACATTCTGGTCATATGGCAATGAATTTTGTGCTAAAAATAGACTGGGTTTACCATTATGTATTGATAAATCGTCAGCGTTGCTATAAAATCTCATAGCTACGGCTTGAATCAAGCCATAGTTATAGTCCAGCAAGATTAACCCGGGACATCTGCATATGTAATGACCCCACTTCGGCAATGTTTTGTAAAGACGCTCAACTAACGCTCAACTAACAGACTTTGCACACGAAAACTACTGTAAGTTGTCCCAGTTTAATTTGGGTGCACAATACTAGATTTTATAACAACACCTACGAAATATTGTCCACCCAAATTAACCCGGGACAACTTAATTTTCGTGTGCAAAGTCCGTTAGTTGAGTGCCTTAACAAAACATTGCCGAAGTGGGGTCATTACATATGCAGATGTCTCGGGTTAATCTTGCTGGACAATACTACAATAATTGTCCAAAACTATGTCACAACTAACTGGATAAAATCGTTCCCTATTTCATGCTTTTAGAAAAGAGTCCTTTAACTCAGCCATTTCTATATAATGACGCCTTCTGACCCCTAACAAGATAAATGCTTTGGAAAACATTGTGGAAAATTAAGAAATTACTTGTGATACGCTATTTCTTCATTTCCCACAATGTAAATTCTACCACAAAAAGACCCAAAATAGTAAAATTTCATTCACTTTAAAATGCCGCCTTAAATATCTTTGAATTTGGAGCAGTATACGATTTTGATGTGTTGCAATGGGTTTAGTACACATAACAGCCCAAAAGGTTCAGTAAATCAAAGGGAAGTAACTCAATTAAGTAGAAGGAAAAGGCTTTGCATTTATTACCACATCTTTGAAATTAGGAAAAGATATTTCTGTTTTCAACAGAAACCTCATAACTGCAGCTTGTTTTAAGCTGCAGTTACCAGGTTTTTGTTGAAAAGCACCAATATGTTTGTCAAGTATACAAAAAGGGTGTGTCTTACTGTCATTGGAAACCATAGTAACCATTTTGTTATTTGTAAAAAGATACTCTTGGAAGTTATTTTAATTACAAATGTCAGGATATATACTGGTGGCCTTTGACCTATGAACACCTCTTAAACACCCATAACCAGTAGGCAAAATTCTAGACTTGTCCAAATTCAAAAGAATTTCGAGTGAACGGGATATTAGATTTTACGGTCTTTTGGGGTTTGAGTTTGAGTTTATTAGGGTTTTATGCCGTTTTAAACTGCCAGGGTCATATCGCGGCGGCTGGAGCACCCATTGATTCCTGTTGTCTCAAACCAGTACTACCACAACACCCTTACCAAGCCTCCAGCTGCTCGCCCACTTAGGTTAACGATTTCAAACCGATTGGTGGGTGACAATTTTATCATAAGGGGTATTTGCCGCAGCCAGGTATGGAACCCGGGACCTCTCGAATGAGAGGCAGATGCCCTACCAACTGCGCTAAGGCTACGGTCTTTTTGGATCTTCCCTAAATTTTCAGTATTCAGGAAAATTCCACGTTTTTGGCCAACTTTGGGGGAGGGGGGGTGGGGGTCGCTTAACTCCCCTTTGCTCCTACCAGCCTGATAAGGGACCTTTTCCCAGATCTTGGCTCAAATATATATTCTTCGGAGCTATTGCAGCATCTCCGCAAGAAAAATTGTAATACGATAACAAGAGTGCCATCGTCACAATATACGCCGCCACTTATAAAACTTGAGACAAAAAAATGACATTGACAAGGATTTATAAATATTCACTGAAAAACCTTTAAAAAATTGTGTTCACAAAAAGGTTTTTATAAATATCCAGTGAAAAACCTGGAAGGAATTGCATTCACGAGGCTGAAATATCATTAAGCCCCAGAGACTAAGATTGAAGGGGGCATAATTCTGGCAAAAATCAATGAACCATGAAATCCTTCCTTCATGCACATCTACCAATTGAGGTGATAACATCCACCAAGTTTCATTAAGATCCAGCCAGAAACTTAGGAGGAGTTGTGTTGACAAGCCTGCAATTTCAATAAGCCCCAGAGACTAAGTTTTTAAGGGGCATAACTCAGGCAAAAATCAACGAACCATAAAATCCTTCCTTCATGCACATCTACCAATTGAGGTGATAACATTGACCAAGTTTCATTAAGATCCAGTCAGAAACTTAGGAGGAGTTGTGTTGACAAGCCTGCAATTTCAATAAGCCCCAGAGACTAAGTTTTTAAGGGGCCTAACTCAGGCAAAAATCGACGAACCATAAAATCCTTCCTTCATGCACATCTACCAATTGAGGTGATAACATTGACCAAGTTTCAAGAAGATCCAGCCAGAAACTTAGGAGGAGTTGCGTTGACAAGCCTGCAATTTCAATAAGCCCCAGAGACTAAGTTTTTAAGGGGCGTAACTCAGGCAAAAATCGACGAACCATAAAATCCTTCCTTCATGCACATCTACCAATTGAGGTGATAACATTGACCAAGTTTCAAGAAGATCCAGCCAGAAACTTAGGAGGAGTTGCGTTGACAAGGCTGCAATTTCAATAAGCCCCAGAGACTAAGTTTTTAAGGGGCGTAACTCAGGCAAAAATCGACGAACCATAAAATCCTTCCTTCATGCACATCTACCAATTGAGGTGATAACATTGACCAAGTTTCAAGAAGATCCAGCCAGAAACTTAGGAGGAGTTGCGTTGACAAGGCTGCAATTTCAATAAGCCCCAGAGACTAAGTTTTTAAGGGGCGTAACTCAGGCAAAAATCGACGAACCATAAAATCCTTCCTTCATGCACATCTACCAATTGAGGTGATAACATTGACCAAGTTTCAAGAAGATCCAGCCAGAAACTTAGGAGGAGTTGCGTTGACAAGGCTGCAATTTCAATAAGCCCCAGAGACTAAGTTTTTAAGGGGCATAACTCAGGCAAAAATCAACGAACCATAAAATCCTTCCTTCATGCACATCTACCAATTGAGGTGATAACATTGACCAAGTTTCAAGAAGATCCAGCCAGAAACTTAGGAGGAGTTGCGTTGACAAGAAAAGTGGACGTACGTACGGACAGACGGACGGATGGACGGATGGACGGATGGACGGATGGACGGACGGACGGACGGACGGACAGACGGAGAAGATGACGCCAATATACGTCCGCCTCCGGCGGCGTATAAAAATAGAGTATGATACAATAGGGAACGATTTTATCCAGTTAACTGTGACGTAATTTCGGACAAACAAATACTATTTCGTGGGCGTTGTTATAAAATCTCGTAACTACGGCTTGAATCAAGCCGTAGTTACGAGATTTTGTAACAACACTGACGGTTTATCAAAACATAACGGTAAACCAATTATACTTTTAGCACAAAATTATTTGCCATTAACATAGGAAAGGTAGCTGGAAAACTAATTAAATCACCTGTAACACAAGATTATCCCTTTCCCAAATGATTGATTTTTCAAAATTTCTGTTTTAAAAGTTGCTGCAGACGTCAAATGGACCTTGTTTAAGATAGAATTTGTGCACAATTTAGCAAGGAAAATATCGAGACAAAAGGACAAACTGCTGGTTATCAGCAGTTTCTTCTTTATCTCAATGTTTCCCCAAGCCAATTCTATTAGGGACGACAAAACAAGGTCTTGTTTGGGAAAGGGTAATTATATAAACTTCCTTGTTCTCTGCTTTTCTCTCATAAATATACTGAACCAAAAAAGAAACTTGCCAGTTATTCAAGTGTACAATACAAATGAACACATATTACATTGTCGTTTTTCAACGAAAAATCTCATAACTGCAGCTTGAAACAAGCAGCAGTTATGTGGTTTTCGTAGAAAAGCAGCGATATAGATGTATAGCGGACAAGAATTGACCTGGCAGAGCATTCCATTTGTTTAGCATGGGCTGCTCTGCCAGGTCATTTATCGTGAGGTATAGTAGCTTTTAAAATTTGTTTTATTTAAGTCAGCTTATCTCCATATAAAAGACTGTTGTGTTTATTCAACATAAAATTCGAGTTTCGCATCCATGTAATGGATATCTACATTTAAACTTGTGAAAGTTTTCTTTTTTGGTTCAGTATATACATGGTTGGTACCCAAACAAGTTCTACAAACATTATGGCTTTCCTAGCAGGCAATCTAAGTTTTAGACAAAGTACTGATCCTTTCCAAAAAGACATTTTGGACTGTTCCAACTCGAAAGCTGCTGTAGATGACAAATGAATGCCAAGACAAAGATGGGATCTGTGTCAAAAATAGCACAGAAAATATTGAGACAAAAGGAGAAAATGCTGATCAGAGGCACCAGGCTCTAGTTTCTCGAAAAAAATACAAGAGGACCATGATGGTCCTATATCGCTCACCTGAACCAAAATGATATGAGCAACACTTTTGTTCAATTCAATTAATATTTATTACTTTAAGACTAAAAAAGAACTTATGGTTAATAAGGTTGTGAAAAGCTAACTCATCCGTGATCTAAATTACGGTGCCAAACATTGTATCCAAGTTTTGTCTTGATTGATAAATAATTGTAGATTCTAGAGTATAAACAAGGTCGAAAACAGCCAAAAACAGCAATCTTATCAAATTCAAGGGCACATAACACTCGACTTTCTGATCAGATAAGACTGAAAATCAAACTTATCCCAGATCTTATGGTCCCTAATATTGTGTCCAAGTTTTGTCTAGATTGATCCATAATTGTAGATTCCTGAGTGTAAACAAGGTCGAAAACAGCCGAAAAAAGCAATTTTGTCAAATTCAAGGGCACATTACTCTCGACATTCTCATCAGATCAGATTGAAAATCGAACTCATCCAAGATCTTATGGTCCCCAACATTGTATTCAAGTTTTGTGTTGATTGAAAAATAATTGTAGATTCTAGAGTATAAACAAGGTCGAAAACAGCCAAAAACAGCAATTTTATCAAATTCAAGGGCACATAACTCTTGACTTTCTAATCAGATCAAACTGAAAATCGAACTTATTCGAGATCTTATAGTCTCCAATATTGTGTCCAAGATTTGTCTTGATAGGTCAATAATTGTAGATTCTGGTATGTAAACGAAGCCGAAAACAGTAAAAGACGGCAATTTTGTCTAATTCAAGGGCACATAACTCTTGACTTTCTGATCAGATCAGACTGAAAATCAAACTAATCCCAGATCTTATGGTCCAAAACATTGTGTCCAAGTTTTGTCTTGATTGATTAATAATTGTAAATTCAAGAGTGTAAACAAGGTTGAAAACAGCCGAAAATGGCAATTTTGTCAAATTCAAGGGCAAGTAACTCTTGACTTTCTGGTCAGATCAGACTGAAAATCAACTCATCTGAGATTTTATAGTCCCCAACATTGTGTCCAAGTTTTGTCTTAATTGATTAACCCTTTCCCAAACGACAAAAGTTAAAGGTGATCCACTTTAAAGACTGCCACAAATGACAGAATGGATGTTTATAAAGATATGATTTGTGTATAATATGGCACAGAAAACATTGAGACAAAATGAGAAACAGCTGGTTATCAGCAGTTTCTTCTTTTGTTTCAATGTTTTCCCAAGCATATTCTATTAGGGACGTCAAAACCAGGTCTTGTTTGGGAAAGGATTAATAATTGTAGATTCTAGAGTGTAAATCTATTTATATCCTCTACCAAACAAGATAACTCTACTTATACTAAAGGAAAGTAGTGTCAAGTGTTACTTCCCTTAGATTAACACAAGGTTGAAAACAGCCAAAAGTGACAATTTTGCCCAATTCAAGGGCACATAACTCTCATCTTTCTAGTCAGATCAGACTGAAAATTGCCCTCATCCAAGATCTTAAGGTCTCCAACATTATGTCCAAGTTTTGTCTTGATTGATCAATAATTGTAGATGCCAGAGTGTAAACAAACTTAAAAACAGCATTTTTTGACATTCAAGGGAAGATAACTCTGCACTTTCTGGTCCGATCAGGCCGATAATCGAACTTGTCCGAGAACTTATGATCCTACTTGTTTTGGCCAAGTTTGATCAAGATTGCCTAACTTTTGTGGATGCTAGAGAGTAAACACCCCAAATGTTGACGGACGGACAGACGGACGGACGGACGCCGGACAAAAGTGACCACAATAACTCACCTCGAGCACTTTGTGCTCAGGTGAGCTAATAAGTATATACTCTAACTCATGAGTACATGCTCAACTTCAATGGAATACTCTCCAACGTTGAAGGGTATTCGATTGAAGTTCACATGGATTTGATGCGCTTTGAGTCTGGTGCTCAGATTTGAGTCTGAGAATGTACTTAAGTTTTTTGGAGAAACTGGGGCCAGGTGCTAAATTACTCATTTCATGTACAAGTCGTACATAATTAAAATATGTTCTTGCAACTTCAGGACAGATGAGCACCTCACATTTTTTACCAAGTACCCTCTGTTAGAACAAAAACCAGCTTAATTGGATGGAAGCTGTCTGATAATATAAACAGTAATTTATTTAATGGCTGCAATAAAGACACAGCCTAACTGGCTTATCAACACGGTGGGGATTGTGCATGATGGGATGGATAACGAATATGGACAAATTTGCCTCGCTTCAGGTAAGAAATTGTGAAATAATTTTCTTATTTCTGCGTCAATTTTCAAGCGGTTTGTTGCATGTACCTCGCATAACTAAGCTCTTTCCTCAGATATATGACTTGTTTGTAGAATCTTTGTACTTTGTCCAAAAATTGATCCCAACCAATCAGAACTAGAAAGACCTGAAGGTCTTGAGTCGCTCCACAGGCCTGAATTTCTAGTGGTTTACTATAAAAAATTTGACAAATTTATCTAAATGCTTAAACTGATATATTTTAAAATTCTTGTGATTCTTAGAGCAGAAACAAAGTAAAGAGAAGCAATTATGTGGTCAAAGCAAAAAGAAGGTAAATGATTGACTAATATTTTGGGGATTTTTAGAGTGATGATAAAGTTGAAAACTGTCATTATGCCAAATTCAAGGGCACATAATTCAATATGTGAGTTGATAATTGTGGTAGACTAAGGGAAGTAACTTTTGATATGAGCAATTTAAAGTTCAGTAAGAGTTGTTTTTCTTTATGATAATTAGTTCAAGAAGTTGCGATTGTGTATTTATCATAGTGGTCATGAAAATAAAGACATTCCGATCTAAAAATATGATTTTGACTTGATAATTTATGTCTTGAACACCACAATAATCAAGCTGTATATTAAACTTGAGCAAGATCTTATGGTCTGTCCAAATTTTGTCAGTATTAATCTATATATGTGGCCACAAAAGTTAAACAAGAGGGCCATTGGCCCTGAAGCGCTCACCTGACAGGCCCATAGGAAGCAATTTCATATTGGGGGGCTATAGACTCTATCCTAAATATTGGGGCGTGGGGGCTAATTGGGATTTCCCCAAAATTTTAAGTGTAAAATTAAGGAAAAATGGGCATTTTTGGACAACTTTGGAAGGGTTTAGCCCCCCCCCCCCCCCCCCCCTGTTCCTACGGGCCTGCCTGACATAATAGGTTTTTGTATATGGTGTGTCTGAGCCTCCAAAATGATCACATTTTACTAAGATTTGTGGCCTGTATAAGATAATAATTCTGACAAATTTTCAGCTTGATTGGGCAAAAAAAATCCCCAAGACTGGACCCCATGACCTAGTTTAGGACCCCAGATGACCAAATTTTGAAATTGTCTGAGATTTTATCAGGATAATTATTCTGACTAGGCTGATTGGGAATAAAATGTGGCCTCTAGAGTGCAAATAAGGTTTTTCTTAAATTTGACCTAGTGACCTAGTTTTTGACCCCAGATGACCCAATTTCGAACTTTTTGTACATTTCATCAAGACAATTATTATGAGCTAATTTCAGGTTGATTGGGCAAAAAAATGGGCTTCTAGAAGTACAAACCAGGTTTGAACCTGTGACCTAGTTTATGACCCCAGATGACCCAATTTCAAACTTGTCCGAGATTTCACCAGGACAATCATTCTTAGCCAATTTCAAGTTTATTGGGCAAAGAATGTGGCCTCTAGAGTGCACACAAGGTTTTTCTAAGATTAGACCTCATGACCTAGTTTTTGACCCCAGATGACCCAATTTCAAACTTGTCCGATATTTCATCAAGACAATCATTCTGAGCAAATTTCAGGTTGATTGGGCAAAAAATGTGGCCTCTAGAGGGCACACAAGGTTTTACTAAGATTTGACCCTGTGACCTAGTTTTTGACCCCAGATGACCCAATTTCAAACCTGTCCAAGATTTTATCAAGACAATCATTCTGATCAATTTTCAGCTTGATTGGGCAAAAAATGTGGCCTCTAGAGTGCACACAAGGTTTTTTCTAAGATTTGACCCCATGACCTAGTTTTTGACCCCAGATGACCCAATTTCAAACTTGTCCGATATTTTATCAAGACAACCATTCTGAGCAAATTTCAGGTTGATTGGGCAAAAAATGTGGCCTCTAGAGTGCACACAAGGTTTTTCTAACATTTGACCCCGTGACCTAGTTTTTGACCCCAGATGACCCAATTTCAAACTTGTCCGAGATTTGATCAAGACAATCATTCTGATCAATTTTCAGGTTGATAGGGCAAAAAATGTGGCCTCTAGAGTGCACACAAGGTTTTTCTAAGATTTGACCCCGTGACCTAGTTATTGACCCCAGATGACCCAATTTCAAACTTGTCCGAGATTTGATCAAGACAATCATTCTGATCAATTTTCAGGTTGATTGGGCAAAAAATGTGGCCTCTAGAGTGCACACAAGGTTTTTCTAAGATTTGACCCCGTGACCTAGTTTTTGACCCCAGATGACCCAATTTCAAACCTGTCCAAGATTTTATCAAGACAATCATTCTGATTAATTTTCAGGTTGATTGGGCAAAAAATGTGGCCTCTAGAGTGCACACAAGGTTTTTCTAAGATTTGACCCCGTGACCTAGTTTTTGACCCCAGATGACCCAATTTCAAACTTGTCCAAGATTTCATCAAGTCAATCATTTTGAGCAAATTTCAGGTTGATTGGACAAAAAATGTGGCCTCTAGAGTGCACACAAGGTTTTTCTAAGATTTGACCCTGTGACCTAGTTTTTGACCCCAAATGACCTAATTTCAAACTTGTCCGAGATTTTATCAAGACAATCATTCTGAGCAAATTTCAGGTTGATTGGGCAAAAATTGTGGCCTCTAGAGTGCACACAAGCCAAAGGTTGACGCACGACGCACGACGCACAACGCACGACGCACGACTGACGACGGACGACGGACGACGGACACAGCGGTATAACAATACCTCACCATGAGCACTATCGTGCTCAGGTGAGCTAAAAAGTGTTGAAAACTGAAATTTTGTCAATTTCTAGGGCACATAACTCACATTGTAGTATTGCAATCATCCTGAAAATTACACAAAAGCAATATCTTGTTGTCAACAAGATTCTGTCCAAATATCATCTTGATTGGTTAACAATTGTGGTTGTTAGAGTGAAAACAAAGTCGAAAATGGAAATTTTGTCAGATTCAAGGGCACATAACTCATGATATAAAATTCCGATCAAGCTGAAAATTGAACCCAGGCAGGATATCATGCTTATATATATTCTGTCCAAGTTTTGTCTTGATTGGTTAATATTTGTAGATTTTAGAGTAAAAATAAAGTCAAAACCAGCTTTTTTTGACATTCAAGGGCAGATAACTCAAGTTATTCTAGTTCAATCCAAACTAATTGTAGGAATCTGAGAGAGGGTCACCCAAGGATCATTCCTGTGAAGTTTGGTTGAAATCCATCCAGTAGTTTCTGAGGAGCAGATTTTTAAAGAAAAAGTTTACGGATGCACGGACGGACGCACGACGGACACACCGCTATGACAATAGCCCGCTGGCCTGAAAGGCTAGTGGAGCTAAAAATGACGAAAAATCCAGGTCATTTTTCTGGTCGGTTGGGATTGATTTTTGAGAAAAGTACAAGGAGTTTCCTGATAAGTAATACATCTGAGAAAATGGCTCAGTAAGACGGAGTACATGCAACAAACCTTTTGAAAATTGATGCACAAATAAGGAAGTTATTGCAAAAAAATCTTACCAGAATCAAGATTATTTTGTCCGTATTCGTTATCCATCCCATCATGCACAATCCCCATCATGTCAATCCTCAGTCAGTCTACCAGAGATATAACCCTTTCTGGTTAATCCATTACCACACAATGACCTTTTTTGACTCCCCCACAATTTGTAATGGCTTTGGAAAACATTGTGGAAAATGAAGAAATTGCTTGTGACAAGCAATTTCTTCATTTCCCACAATGATTTGGGTAAATCTTAAAATCTGCCGTTTGGTAATGGGTTAAAATGTAATGGATTAATCCATTACCAGGATGCAAGATTTAGACTGAGTGATCCAAATTCAAACATGTTAGAGGTGATAATTTCAAGTGAATGAAATTGTACATTTCTTGGTCATTCCGCATAGAAAACATTGTGGTAAATGGAGAAATTGCTTGTCTGCACAAGTAATTGCTTCATTTTCCACAATGTTTTCAAAAGCCCTTCTTCTTTTAGGGGCAATGGGTTAAGAGTCCCAAGTCCAAATTGAATGTGTTTAAAGATCATTGACCAGAATATCCTACTTTTTCCATCAAATCCCTATGATATAATAGCAAACAAATTTCCTTCTTTTGGCAACATTTTTGTTATTGAATGACTATGACCACATAAAATTACGACCAATCTTTCATTTTGGCGTTTTGGTGGAGTTAAAGCTGAAATTTACAGAAGAACTTTTATAAAAACATCGGGGGAAAGACACTTAAAACAAGATGTGTTTCTGAAACACCAATGTCGCTGAAATGGCCAATTCTAAGTTTTCAAACAGATGGACAAAAAGTCGCCCAAATGGACAGACAGATACAAGTAAACAGTAAGTAAGTATCAATCATGCAAAATTGTCACCAAGAATGATCTAATTACCTGCCTCCAAAGTTCTAAGAGTGTCCGATCTATTATATCCGTATTATTGGTCAATTCTAGCAAAGCCGATATCATTTCCATCGCACGAGAATGCGACAACACTCTCTCCTTGAGCATTTCCTTAAGATGACGCTCACGTCTTTCATGCTTTTTCACATAACTTGTAACACTCTGCTCTTGCAGACGTTTATACGGCACATAAGTTCCTCCGTTTAATGGTACCACCATTTTGTCATCGTGAAATATCTCTGCCATTTCTTTTAAATTAATTCATAGCATTGTTACAATACACTTTTATCTTTTCTCGTTATTATTTCACTGGTGGTGAACTAAAACAATTTTCGCTACAACATGGTATAGATATTTTGTGTTTAAATGCGAGTTTATAGATTTTTTTTCTGAGGACAATGAACTTGTTCTAAAAACAGACCAGGCCCCGGTTTCTCGAAAAAACTTAAGTATATACTCATGTGAAGTTCACGTGGATTTCGTGCAATTTGAGCACGGTGCTCAGATTTGAGCATGAGAATGTAATTAAGTTTTTTCGAGAAACCGGGGCCTGGTTTACCGTTTTGTATTGACAAACTGTCGGTGTTGTTACAAAATCTCGTAACTACGGCTTCAATAAAGCCGTAGTTACGATATTTTGTAACAACACCGACAGAATACATTGATCACGAAAAAACGTCCCTCGCTTTGGCCGAATTCACCACCAGTGTATTTGCTTTCACAGATCAAAAATAATCAGCACCACCAACAACGTATTGTATCAGGGATAAAGACAAACAGGGTCCCAGTGGTTCAAGGCCCATAAGTTTTG
This sequence comes from Fragum sueziense, assembly GCA_963680895.1. Classification (NCBI taxonomy): domain Eukaryota; kingdom Metazoa; phylum Mollusca; class Bivalvia; order Cardiida; family Cardiidae; genus Fragum; species Fragum sueziense. Next base: position 6,957,403 of record OY804607.1, read on the forward strand.
GGCTGGGGCCCAAAGCCCCTGAATCTCCGGAGAAATTGCACATACCCCTAATGTTAAATATTGAATATTAGGCAAGCTGGGCCCCTACATTAAAATTGTTAGTCTTTATCCCTCTTGTAATCCAGATTAACAATGCCAAATCAACAAAGCTACCCAAAACTAGCTACTATGTAGTTGATCAACTTGATGATGGCAAGAAAACAACATCTTTAACCCTTTCACAAAAACTTAAGGCTGCTACAATTTGAAAGCTGTTGCATACAACTAAAAAGATATGCACATAATGTAATATGCATGCAAAAATTATGACACAGACCATTATTTATATTGAGGTAAAAGGAGAAAGAAAATGCTGCTTCTTTTGCTTCAATGTTTCCCCAAACATGTTACAATAGGGGCATAATGAACAGTTCCTGTTTCATGGCTGTTTGGGTAAGGGTTAACAATCCAATGCTGTACAAATAGCACTAAAGAGACTTACTGCTGATGAGCAATCAACAAAATTTGTCGCTTAACCCCTTCCCAAACAAGACCTGGTTTTGACGTCTCTAAAAGAAAAGTTTCTCCTTTTGTCTCAATATTTCATGTGCCATATATTACGCAAATCCTATCTTTAATGACATCCATTTTGTCTTTTGTGGCACTTTTTTAATTTGACCACCCTAAAAATTTGCGGTTTGGGAAAGGGTATAAGTTAAAGTAGCAATATTTATGAATTACAAACAAAGATCTATTTTGTCTAATAAACAATTCAATGCTATAAAAATATCACTAACAAGACTTACTGATGATGAGTAAACAACATATTCATGAATTACAAACAAAGCTCTATTTTGTTTCAATCATGCCTCTATTATCTACAATAATAATTAATGAGTTTCATCCCTTTTTGTAATACAAGAAGACAATGGGTTACAAGAGAGTATGACTTAATTCAAGCTCACCTGGCTATTAAATTGCTGCATTTAAAGTGACATTTCAGAATTTTTTGTCATAAATTTTACGTTTATTTTTATCTGAAAGAGCATATTTCCTTATGAAAATTCTGAAAATTTCAAGCCAAAATATCGCGCCGTTTACGAGAAATTTATATTTTTGTGTTAAAATTGAACAAATTGTTGTGGACAACAGTTCGGATTTATATGCAATTTATCGATTATGTCTCAACTTTAAATGCGTGTTTCTCGCTTATTGGCAACAACTTAAAAAAACTAATAGTATTTATACTCATTAGAATAACCAATCTTGGCATCAAGACATACTTTAAAGAATTGAAATTGGAATGAAATGTCCCTTTAAATGGTGCATCATCAAAAACTAATTACAACATTATGAATAAAAGAATCTCTTGAATCATGACCAATTTACCATGCGATCTTCACAAACAATACCTAAGAACTTTAAATGCCAATGAGCCAACTCAAAATACCAGCTTAGACTATGATCCCTTTCAAGAACTATTGACACACACACAATACTTTATTACATGCATTTACTTATATAACATTTTTCTTAATTTTTTTTTCAAAGGAAAATATTCATATAGAGAAGAAGTCTGTTTCTAGCAAGAAAACAATAATTGATATGACTCGAACTTCTTTGAATTTTTGTTGTCCATTGGAAAGGGCAAAATTAATGTCAATAGCTTTTATTCCTAGAGACAATATTGCCAAACTCAGAATTATTTTAAGTCAGTCCAGATGAGCTATTCTCCACAATTTCAAGGATAATTGCTTCATTGAGTTTATTGGGGTTTTACGCCCTTTTCAACTACCAGGGTCATATCGCGGCGGCTGGAGCACCTAACAGTGGGTTCCTGGTATTTCTCACACCAGTACAACCACAATATCCAAACTGAGCCTCCAGCTGCTCTCTCACATAGATGATTCACACCCATTGGTGAGAGACAAAATTTAATGACTTTTGTCACTGGTCGAGCCGGGGTTAGAACTCGAGACCCCTGGATTGACAGACTCCGACGTAACCGACTGAGCTATCCGGGCTCGGCGATAATTGCTTCAGGTAGATAACAATCAAATTTTTATTATCTCAAGTATGCTAGACTTTCTCTGATTCATTACTCCAACATCAAAATGATACAAGCAATTATAAAGATCTATACACAATGGCACATTGAGAATCTCATAATATAATTGCAGCTTAAATCAAGAGAGTGGGTTAAATCTTAAAGAATTTTTTCTGTCCAGGTGAGCTACTCTCCACAATTTCAAGGATAATTACATCAGGTAGACAACAATCAAATTTTTATTATCTCAAGTATGCAAGACTTTCTCTGATTCATTACTCCAACATCAAAATGATACAAGCAGTAACAAGAGGACCATGATGGTCCTATATCGCTCACCTGAACCTAAATGATATGAGCAACACTTTTGTTCAATTCAATTAATATTTATTACTTTAAGACTGAAAAAGAACTTATGGTCAATAAGGTTGTGAAAATCTAACTCATCCGAGATCTAAATTATGGTGCCAAACATTGTACAGGGCTCCAGATAAGAGGGGGTGGTGACTTTTCAAACTGCAATAATGCTGTCAGTGATCATCAAACCCTATCTTGTAGGTACTCATTTGTATCGTCTCGTCGAGAGTTCGAGACGATTCAAATGAGTACCCACAACAAAGGATTTGAATTCGAAAAAACAATGTTCGTATGTCTTCACCTCCACTTATCTTTAGCCCTGATTGTATCCAAGTTTTGTCTTGATTGATAAATAATTGTAGATTCTGGAGTATAAACAAGGTCGAAAACAGCCGAAAACAACAATTTTGTCAAATTCAAGGGCACAAAACGCTCGACTTTCTGATCAGATCAGACTGAAAATCAAACTCATATGAGATCTTATGGTTCCCAACATTGTGTCCAAGTTTTGTATAGATTGATCAATAATTGTAGATTCTAGAATGTAAACAAGGTCGAAACCTGCCGAAAATGGCAATTTTGTCAAATTCAAGGGCACATAACTCTCAACATTCTCATTAGATCAGACTGAAAATCAAACTCATCCAAGATCTTATAGTCCCCAACATTGTGTTCAAGTTTTGTCTTGATTGATAAATAATTGTAGATTCTAGAGTATAAACAAGGTCAAAAACCACCCAAAACAGCAATTTTATCAAATTCAAGGGACTTTCTAATCAGATCAAACTGAAAATGGAAGTTACCTGAGATCTTATAGTCTCCAACATTGTGTCCAAGATTTGTCTTGATTGGTCAATAATTGTAGATTTTAGTGTGCAAACAAAGTCGAAAACAGTAAAAAACAGAAATTTTGTCAAATTCAAGGGCACATAACTCTTGACTTTCTGATTAGATCAGACTGAAAATCAAACTAATCCCAGATCTTATGGTCCAAAACATTGTGTCCAAGTTTTGTCTTGATTGAATAATAATTGTAGATTCTAGAGTGTAAAAAAGGTTGAAAACAGCCGAAAATTTTTGTCAAATTCAAGGGCACGTAACTCTTGACTTTCAGATCAGATCAGACTGAAAATCAAACTCATCTGAGATCTTATAGTCCCCAACATTGTGTCCAAGTTTTGTCTTGATTGACCCTTTCCCACACATTGGCGCTTTTGGATGCCCCACAAAATAAAGGCTTTGGAAAACATTGTGACAAGCAATTTCTTCATTACCCACAATGTTTTCTACCAAGAAAGACCAAAAAATGTTAAATTTTGTTCAATGGAACTTGTCGTCTGCAACACCTATGATTTTGGACTAGGCTAAAATTTTGTTGTTTGGTAATGGTATTCTAAAGTGCAAATCTATTTATATCCTCTATCAAACTAGATAACTCTACTTATACTGAATAAAAGAAGTGTCAGAGTTCCTTCCCTTAGATTAACTCTTTTTTGAATACAGCAAAAAAGTGGCAATTTTGCCCAATTCAAGGGCACATAACTCTCATCTTTCTGGTCAGATCAGACTGAAAATTGACCTCATCCAAGATCTTATGGTCTCCAACATTATGTCCAAGTTTTGTCTTCATTGATCAATAATTGTAGATGCTAGAGTGTAAACAAACTTAAAAACAGCTTTTTTTGACATTCAAGGGCAGATAACTCCGCACTTTCTGGTCCGATCAGGCCCATAATCGAACTTGTCCAAGAACTTATGATTGTACTTGTTTTGGCCAAGTTTGATCAAGATTGAGTAACTTTTGTGGATGCTAGAGTGTAAACACCCCAAATGTTGACGGACGGACGGACGGATGGACGGACGGACGGACGGACGACGGACAAAAAGTGACCACAATAACTCACCTCGAGCACTTCGTGCTCAGGTGAGCTAAAAATTTATAATCAGGATCTCTATACACAATGGTTCTTTGAGACTCTACTAAAATGAGTCAGCCAAAGTAGATGTAATTTCAGGATTCATTAAGAATTCCAAACAAGCCACGCCCATGCAACAAATCCTGGTAACTCTTAAACCTTTCCCAAACGACAAAATTTTAGCGTGGTCCAAATTGAAAGATCCTGCAGACGACAATTTCAAGTGAATGGAATTTTTAATTTTTAGGTCTTTTTGGGTGGAAAACATTGTGGGAAATGAAGAAATTGCTTGTGACAAGCAATTTCTTCATTTTCCACAATTTTTTCAAAGGCCATTATCTTATAGGGAGTCAAAAAGAGCTACTGAGTGGGAATGGGTTGACGTAGAATACCTGTAATGTAGCCATTTTGAGATTCATTAAACATCAGAGTTTTCAAGCGACATCCTTATAATAAATGTAACCGAACTTATTCGGGCGCGGTCGTAAACAATCAGCGGTGGAAAGTTCCACCGCCGAATGTTTTCTGCGTTGCCCACATAATTCCAATGTCATGCGAATCTCAGAAGGGGAAGACTACCTTAACAAATATATGTGTTTAGAGAATTATTTGAGAACAAATCCTTCAAGACATGAGCTATAACAATAAAGAAGAAAACTGGAATCTTTGCCAAGATGATGAAAAACTTATTATATCATGAACCCTTTCCCAAATAAAACACAATGCACCTATGCAGAAAACCACAGACTCAATCAATCAATGACATGATATAATAAAACCTCACTTGCAGCACAAAATATAATAAGTTAATTAATTGACAAATCATTCTTCATTTCAATATAAACTTTACTCTAAGACTTCCAACTATAATCCAAAATTCCATTTGACAACGACTAACACCTTATACCCCCCTCACACATACCTCGCGACCTTACTGAGTCCTTACTGCGACCTTGCTACAACCCAGGACGCAGCACAGTTGCCATAGACGCAGCAGGGACGCAGCGAGGTCGTAGCAAGGACCCCAAGGACGCACAAGGTCGCAGACCGACGGCGACTATTTTGAGCATGCACAAAACAGTCGCAGAACCTCTGCGTTCTTACTGCGTCCTGGTTAGATCGTCATGGGATCTCAGTGGAGTCGCCATAGTCGCAGCAGCATCGTAGTAAGGACGTAATTAGAACGCAATAGACGTTGTACACTCGCACTAAGAACGCCGAAGAGTCGCCAATGAAATTATAAGAAATTGCTCATTTCACACTATAGTTTCTACCAAAAGAGACAAAAAAATGTAATAATTCATTCATGTGTAAATGACGTCCGCAAATATCTTTGAATTTGGATCAGTATGAAATTTTGCCTTTTCGTAAATAGGCAAACTTCATTGATATCTTAATTTATCAGAATCGGAGACTGGGTCAACGTGTAGCACTTTAGAGGCCTCGCTCGTTTGCCTCGTCCGCCTCTCATCATTGGAATAATCTGAATGATTTAACGATGATCTTTCATTGGAGTAAACCCACTTTGTTATGTGAGTGTTCTGAATAAAATCTTGTATCTTGTATCTTGTAACTAACTAATTAAATATACGTCTTCACTCGTTGAAGGTTAGACTCGGATTTGAAAAATCACTGAAATTTACTGGAAAATGTATTATTTTCATGGACGTAGCAAGGACGTAGTAGGGTCATCTTACAGTCGCAGAACAGTCGCCGGACAAACGCGATAGTCGCCGTAGAGTCAATGATATTTTACTGGTTTTCAGGTCCCAGTAGGGTCGCGAGCTATGTGTGAGGGGCAAGCCCGTAGGAACAAAGGGGGGGGGGGATTAGGGGGGACTAAGCCCCCCCAAAGTTGGCCAAAAATGCCGAATTTTCTTAATTTAACACTGAAAATTTAGGGAAAACCCAAATTAGCCCCCCCCAATATTCAGGACAAGGTCTTTAGCCCCCCCCCCCCCCCAAATGAAATTGCTTCCTACGGGCCTGAGGGGGGTATTAACACAAAATCTCAGAATAAATACATTCATTTTTTTATTCCATAATTCTTAGCCACTGACAGAAACTAAGTTCAAGAAGTACAACTTCTCAATTTCTCACAATAATCTATGATAGTTATCCACAAATCTGAATGTCATGAATATAAATCCACTAATCCAATAGACAACATAAACACTGGTATCAATCCATTAAACATCCAAAAGACAAGAGGGGATAATCACAGAATGAGAACACTAAATTTATCATTCCAAATCTTCATCCTATGTTGTGGGTACTCATTTGAATCGTCTCGTAGAGACAATTCAAATGAGCACCCACAACATAGGGTTTAATTGATAATAATTGACATTTCATTTTAGTTTTCAAAAGCTATGTGACTACCCCCCCTATTACTTGTAGCAATGTAAAAAGACCACAGATTCTACACTAGTTTGAAGTTTCAAGGTAACTTGTATTTTGATGTTGTCTATTTGCTTGTCTCTGGTACCCATTTACCTAGGCATTGGAATTCACATGATAACTTTCCCAATTCACAAGATAACATATTCTCCTTTTAATCATATCTTTTTTTTGTAACTTACAGTAATATTTTTCATGTTTTCACAAAAATCATAAGTACATGTTGATTCCACACTAGTTTGATGTTTCAAGGTAACTTTTATTTTGATGTTGTCTATTTGCTTGTCTCCAGGACCCATTTACCTACACTTTGGAATTCACATGAATTACTAGTGTTGTAATTCTGACAGCAGTTTTCTATGGATTGGAATGGATAGAAAGGACTTTAACAAAGGATTCAACAATGTTTTCATTCTCATTCATATTGCAGAGGCTGCAGCACCTAACCAAATAATCATTTAGAGAGGGGGGACTGAGCGGGTGCTTTACCCTTCTATTTGGGTATCATCCCTTGGTTACTTGTGTACATGTTGCATGGTGTTAAAAAGGGAACTATAGAAAATCCGCCATCTACTTTGCCTTGTTTCCTGTTGTGAATCATGATACTGCAAAGAATTTAGTTCAAAAACAAAAGGTGAAAGCACATGACAAGATAAAAATCTGAGCTATTAATCTTGTCGGAGATACACCTTTCCTATCAAGGAACTGTAACACACAGCCTCTTTCATATATTTTAGTTTTTCTAAACCTATTCCTGGACAGCAAGGGTATTGGACAGTTTCATTTACAGATGCAGATGCCAAAAATTTATGTTGATCAAGGTAAGAGAACTCAGATGCTACTTATCAGCATTTTTTTCTTTTGCCTCGATATTTTCCCAACCTTATTTTATTAGGGACATAATTAAAACCAAGAATTTTCTTAAGAAAGGGCTGATATAGTCTTGAGATATACCATTCAAATTAAGAAACACACAGCTTCTTTATTGTGTTTTTGATACCTGACAAGTAAATAGATTGCTTGGAAACAGAATACTTTTGAGCTGGGATATAGTAAAATGGGCCACATGACAAAGATGGAACTAGATTAGCTGGTCAGAATTTCAGAAAATTGTCAATATTTTTGTTAATACTTGACCAATTTGAATTCAGTTTAAAACAGAGAAGGTGGGATAACGCTAGGAATAAATTGGACCTCCCCTGGAATTTGGCGAAAAAAGGGGTTATCAAAAAGATTACTGGTTATGTCCTAAATAAGCTGCGTCATTCGTCCCTGTGTGCCACGATAAGCCGTTGTTAATTAAATCCTTTATGGTATGACATGTATCTGCATGCACACATCCAGAGGGGATCCTGACCCCCCTGGAATTTGGTGGGAAAAGGGGGTTAAAGATCGGATGAGCGTGACATCTGTCCAACTCCTCTGCTTCAAACTGAATTCAATTCAGTCCCATATTGACAAAACTATTGAAGATTTTCTGAAATTGTTGTATCACGTGAACATCCACCATGGGATTAGGTGATCCAGATCCTTGTTGATCTCAAGGCATGGGCCATAGCACAGTTGGTAAAGCATCAAACGCTCACTCATGAGGTCTCTGCATGATATTCCGCAGAATAATTTGAAGCCGTAGGGGCAAATTAAAATTGTGTCCATGCAAATAGTTGTGAATAAAAACATACTGGGAAAAGAAGAAATTGCTCAATTTGAGCAATTTCTTCTTTTCCTATTATGGTTTTTTTATACAGGATTGTCACATTTTAATGTATGAGAATGCATTATTTAATAGTTTTTGACACGAAATACCTCTAAATGTCTCTATTTGGTGACCATTTGGGAGAAATTTTAAAGCTGTAGGGGTAATTTTGAAGCTGTAGGGACATAATAGTGATTTACTGTAGCTGTAGTGGGGCCGATACAGCTTATTGAGCTTGGCAAAACACTGCTCTGATTTAATCCCCCAGCCATGACAAACATCCCCTATGACATTTGTCTCTCAACTAAATGGTAGGTTAATCGTAAAACTATGTGGGCCAGACACTGGAGGCTCAGAGGGAAGTTACGGTAGTACTGGTCAGAGAAACAAAGGGTATCCATAGTTAGGTGCTCCAACTGCAAAATTTGACCAAATAGCAATTGAAAAGGGCGCAAAACCCCAAACCTAATCCTATAGTGGCTCCAAATGCCAAAATGTCCCATATTTCATACCAAGGCAGTACTGTATTTAACAGAGTCATGACTCTACTAACTCTATCATCATGAAATTCATTAATTATCCCTAACATACTACACTGACTGCCACAAAGATATAAATTACTTTCATACATTACTCTTTGATGGCTTATTATAGCTAAAACATTTGACTCATTACCAGAAAGCAGAGGTTTTGACTTAGTCAAGATGTTGCAGATGACAACTTAAAATGATTTTTTTTCGTCTTTTGGGTAAGAAAACATTGCAGGAAATTAAGAAATTGCTTATTACAAGCAATTTCTTCATTTTCTACAATGTTTTCCTAAGCCATTTTCGTTTGGGGAGTCAAAAAGAGCCCATGTGTGGGAAATTATGAGTAAACAAGGTGGTTATGGCATTGTGTAAAAAAAACCTTCAAAAAGCAATAATTCTGAATCACAAGCAAGAGAGAGAGACAAAAATAACTACTGCAAAAACCTGAGCAACAAAAACGCAAGAACTAGAACAAGCAAAAACCATAAAGATTAATTGCATTTCTGATAAATTGCATCTAGTAACTCTAAAGTAAGGGAGATAACTTAGTAATGTGACTTTCAGTAAGCAATGCTACAGTTACTTCCCTTCCCTAGTTACTCTACTTTCACGTGTCATTAAGATTTCTTAACAAACAAAATAGCAAAAAGGAAAAAATATAGCAAAGGATATCATCCTTAGAAATCTAAATCACATTTTTCTTTAACTTCTTTGAAAAAAAATTAAAGATAAGGAATTTAACTTCAAATGGCAAAAATTTTAATATGACATGAAAACATCATTGGGCACACCAGTCTCCAAATTAGTACACCCTAACTTTTTTTTTGTTTGGGAAATGCTTAGATTCAGCCTAATCAAAATGCAACTGGTTTCATATAATTATTCATCATATTACTTGAACCTAAGATTCATTTTGTAATCAATCTGATTGATTCTTAAAACACATGGTAAATAAAGTGATCATATTTATTGTTTTATCTTGATTATTGTTATAAATATGGCATATGGTATATTTCATAAGCAAAAGAAATGCTTATTATTTTTCACTGAATGGAATATTTTAACCTTGTCAAAGATAAAAACACTGCATGCTTTGTGCAAAATTTCATAATTAAATAAGGCTTGGTATCATACAATTCAAAGTCCGCAATTGCATAAAAAATATGCTGCACCACTAACCATTTTTGGATGTACTCCGGCCAAAACGTGGACACAGAATTGTGTACATGTATGTGACCACGCCCTTGCATAGAAAATAAATTGAAATGATTCTCCTCCAAAACAATGCTTGATACTAACATCCACATTAAGTAACATTTGAAAAGAATTTAGAGGAAAGCATTAAACACTAAACGCCAACACATTCTCTTTTGCTCTAAACATTTTCAAGCTTTATATAGCTGTAACACACAAATAATGACAGTAGGCTATTATGCATTTTTGGTCTTGGCAGCTTCCATTTTGGGCTGGTCTAAAAGTTGTGTTGTTTAAGGTAAGACCTGGGTAATGGGCTATGTGACCAGTTATGGAACGAAATCGGTATGGTGCGAGTAGACGATTTCAAGGGAAGTAATTTTCATTGCTCTCAAATTTTGAATTTTTGGCTTTTTGTTTGTTTTTTGCCTACTCTTCAAACAATTTAGGAACATTTTCACAAAAATCATTTAGAATATTCCCCGGAAATCGGAGCATGCTCAGTTATTTCTGTTGTTACGAAAAACAGGCGATATTGCATCTAATGGTACTTTAAGAATGCTTGGACTTATGGACGCCACGGAATAAGTCAAAATATAGCGATTATACCGGAAGTGCATTATACCCAGGCCTGTTACCTAAAGAATGAGCTAAAAGCTACATACCACTGGTGCCACAATCTCATGATGCATTTGGAAACATTTGATCAACGCCCCAGTCATCGAATGAAGTCCTCCACGTCTAAACGATGCTCGTTTTAGTCCCTTACCATCACGTCTTAAATATGCCATATTTAGGTTCACTAATTGTCGACTTCAATCACTTAAGAATCAGTTCCATAGTAAATCACTATATATGCATCAACTTTAGTTCATTCATGTGAAATCGTTTTACAAAGGATCCCATTAGCAATGCTATTGTTCTAGAGCAAAGCTGACATGTGTAATTGAAAACAATTTTGCTAAAATTGTTGCAGTCAAAATTGTTGCATTTTTAAGGCCAGGTCACACATCATTCCATGTCTAAATGACATTTCGCCCAAATTATGACAAGAGGACCATGATGGTCCTATATCGCTCACCTGAACCAAAATGATATAAGCAACACTTTTCTTCATTTCAAAAAATATCTATGACTTTAAGACTGAAAACGAATTTATGGTCAATAACATTGTGAAAATCGAACTCATCCAAGATTTCATCGTGCCCAACATTGTGTCCAAGATTTGTCTTGTTTGATAAATAATTGTAGATTCTGGAGTATAAACAAGGCCGAAAACAGCAATTTTGTCAATTCAAGGGCACATAACTCTCGACTTTCTAGTCAGATCAGGCTGAAAATCAAACTCATCCGAGATCTTACGATATTCAACATTGTGTTCAAGATTTGTCTTAATTGATAAATAATAGTAGATTATAGAGTGTAAACAATGTCAAAAACAGCCGAAATCGGCAATTTTATCAAATTCAAGGGCACATAACTCTCCATTTTTTCATCAGATTGGACTGAAAATCAAACTTATCCAAGATCTTATGGTCTCAAACATTGTGTTCAAGTTTTGTCTTAATTGATAAATAATAGTAGATTATAGAGTGTAAACAATGTCAAAAACAGCCGAAATCGGCAATTTTATCAAATTCAAGGGCACATAACTCTCACCTTTCTGGTCAGATCAGACTGAAAATCAAACTCATATGAGATCTTATGGTCTCCAACCTTGTGTCCAAAATTTGTCTTGGTCAAAAATTGTAGATTCTAGAGTGTAAATAAGGTCAAAAACAGTCAAAAACAGCAATTTTGTCAAATTCAAGGGCTCATAACTCTCATCTTTCTGATCAGATAAGACTGAAAATCAAACTCATCCCAGATCTTATGATCCCCAATATTGTGTCCAAGTTTTGGATTGATTGATCAATAATTGTAGATTCTAGAGTGTAAACATCGTCGAAAACAGCCAAAAATGTCAATTTTGTCAAATTCAAGGGCAAGTAACTCTCTACTTTCTGATCAGATCAGACTGAAAATCATACTCATCCGAGATCTCATGGTCCAAAACATTGTATCAAAGTTTTGTGATGATTGATGAATAATCGTAGATTCTAGAGTGTAAACAAGGTCAAAAACAGCCGAAAATGGCAATTTTGTCAAATTCAAGGGCACATAACTCTTGTCTTTATGGTCAGATCAGACTGAAAATCGAACTCATCCGATATCTTATGGTCTGCAATGTTATGTCCAAGATTTGTCTTGATTGATCAATAATTGTAGATGCTAGAGTGTAAACAATGTCAAAACTAAGTATTTTTCGCATTCAAGGGCAGATAACTCCTGACTTTCCAGTTCGATCTGACCCATAATCGAACTCATCCGAGATCTTATGGCCATACATGTTTTGACCAAGTTTGGTCAAGATTGGCTTATATTTGTAGATGCTAGAGTGTAAACACGAAATTGTGGACGGACAGACAGACGGACAGACAGACAGACAGACGGACGACGGACAAAAAGTGACCACAATAGCTCACCTTGAGCACTTCGTGCTCAGGTGAGCTAAAAAAAGTCAAAAACCACAATTTTGTCAAATTCAAGGGCATATAACTCATGACTTTTCAATTCGATCAATCTGAAAATAAAACACATCTGAGATCTTATTGTCCCCAAAATTGTGTCCAAGTTTTGTTTTGATAAGTAAATAATTGTAGATGCTAAAGTATAAACAAAGTCAAAAACAGTCGAAAACTGCATTTTTTTCAAATTCAAGGGCATATAACATATGACTTTTTAATCCATTCAATCTGAAAATTGATCTCATCCTAAATTTTACATTAACCAACATTGTGTCCAAGTTTTTTCTTGATTGGTCAATAATTGTATATGCTAGAGTGTAAACAAAGTCAAAACAGTCAAAAACTGGAATATTCTCAAATTCAAGGGCGTGTAACTCATGACCCTTTGATCTGATCAATCTGAAAATCCAACTCATACATAATCTTATGGTCCCTAAAATTCTGACCAAGTTTTGTCTTGATTGGTCCATGATTGTAGATGCTAGAGTGTAAATAAAGTCGAAGACAGTCGAAAACATCAATTTTGTCAAATTCAAGGGCGCATAACTCATAATTTTTTTATCCGATCAATCTGAAAGTCAAACTCATCAGAGATTTTATGGTCCCTAACATTGTGTCCAAGTTGTGTCTAGATTGGTCTAAAACTGTAGATGCTAGTGTTAACAAAGTCAAAAACTGTCGAAAACAGCAATTTTGTCAAATTCAAGGGCGTATAACTCATGAGTTTTTAATCCGATCAATCTGAAAATCACACTCATACAAGATCTTTAAGTCCCTAACATTGTCTCCAAGTTCTGTCTTGATTCGTTAATAATTGTAGATGCTAGAGTGTAAACAAAGTTGAAAACAGTCGAAAATAGCAATTTTGTCAATTTCAAGGGCACATAACTCGAAACTTTCTGGTCCGATCAGACCGAAAATTTAAGCCATCTGAGATCTTATGGTCACCAACATTGTGTCAAAGTTTTGTCTTGATTGATCAATATTTGTAGATACTAGAGTGTAAACAATGTCAAAACTAGGTATTTTTCGCATTCAAGGGCAGATAACTCGTGACTTTCTCGTACGATCTGACCGATAATCGAACTCATCCGAGATCTTATGATCATACATGTTTTGACTAAGTTTGGTAAAGATTGGCTTATATTTGTAGATGCTAGAGTGTAAACACGAAATTGTGGACGGACAGACAGACGGACAGACAGACAGACAGACAGACGGACGACGGACAAAAAGTGACCACAATAGCTCACCTTGAGCACTTTGTGCTCAGGTGAGCTAAAAATCTTGTGTACATTGGTTTACCGCTATGAATCACATGACACGACAATTGACCAAACACCAATCGACAGAACGCTCCACCCAACATAGAATTTAGAACAAACAATGGGGATGTGATCGTTAATAGGGAACGATTTTATCCAGTTAATCTTGACGTAAACTCGGACAAACAAAATAGTATTTTGCAGGTGTTGTTATAAAATCTTGCAACTACGGCTTGATTTAAGCCGTAGTTATGAGATTTTATAACAACACCGACGGTTTATCAAAACATAACAGTAAACCAAGTCTATTGTTAGCACAAAATTCTTTGCCATTGGCCTGTTGATTGTTCTGATTGTCAGTCGATAAATCGATACAATAACACATGAAACGAAGAACAATTGGGGCATGACATTTTTCTGATCGTCCATTGGCTAATCGATGTTTTTGATTGACAGTCGGCGTTTGGTCAATTACTTAAAAGTCAAAAGTTCTCTTAAAGCAGTCACTATCATGCCATTTATCTGCCATAAACTAACATGCTTAACCCATTACCAGACTGCGAAATTTTAGACTGGTCAATATTCAAAGGTGCTGCAGTCGACAATATCAAGTGAGTGAAAGTTTACATTTTTTTGTCTCTCTAGGTAGAAAACATTGTGGGAAATGAAATGTTGCAAGCGATTTCTTCATTTTCCACACTGTTTTCAAAAGCCTTTATCTTGAAGGGCGTCAAAAAGGGTCAATGTTTGGAAATGGGTTAATTAACCCATTACTGCATAGTGACGCCTTTTGACAAGAAAGGCTTGGGAAAACATTGTGGAAAATGAAAAAAAAACAAGATGACCATGATGGTCCTATATCGCTCACCTGAACCAAAATGATATGAGCAACACTTTTGTTCAATTCAATAAACATTTATGACTGTAAGACTGAAAACTAACTTATAGTCAATAACTTTGTGAAAATCAAACTCATCTGAGATCTTATGGTGCCAAACATTGTGTCCAGGTTTTTCTTGATTGAAAAATAATCACAGATTCTAGAGTATAAACAAGGTCGAAAACAGCCAAAGACGGTAATTTTTTCAAATTCAAGGGCACACAATTCTCGACTTTCTGATCACATCAGACTGAAAATCTACCTCATCCAAGATATTATGGTCTCCAACATAGTGTCCAAGATTTGTCTTGATTGGTCAATAATTGAAGATTCTAGAGTGTAAACAAGATTGAAAAACAGCCAGAAACGGCTATTTTGTTAAAATTCAAGGGCACATAACTCTCAACTTTCTGATCGGATCAGACTGAAAATCAAACTCATCCGACATATTATGGTCCAAAACATTGTGTCCAAGTTTTGTCTTGATTGATTGATAATTGTAGATTCTAGAGTGTAAACAAGGTCGAAAACAGCCGAAAAAGACAATTTTATCAAATTCAAGGGCACATAACTCTCATCTTTCTGGTCATATCACACTAAAAATCAAACTCATCCGAAATCTTATCCTCTCAAACATTGTGTCCAAGATTTGTCTTGATTGGACGATAATTGAAAATTCTAGAGTGTAAACAAGGTCGAAAACAGTCAAAAACGACAATTTTGTCAAATTCAAGGGCACATAAGTCTGGACTTTCTTGTCTTATCAGATTGAAAATTCTAGTCATCTGAGATCTTATGATCTCTAACATTGTGTCCAAGTTTTGTCTTGATTGATTGATAAATGTAGATTCTAGAGTGTAAACAATGTCGAAAACAGCCGAAAATGACAATTTTATCAAATTCAAGGGCACGTAACTCTTGTCTTTTTTATCAGATCACACTGAAAATCGAACTCATCCGAAATCTCATGGTCTCAAACATTGTGTCCAAGATTTGTCTTGATTGGTCAATAATTGTAGATTCTAAAGTGTAAAAAAGGTCGAAAACAGTCAAAAACGACAATTTTGTCAAATTCAAGGGCACCTAATTCTCTTCTTTCTGGTCAGATCACACTGAAAATCACACTCATCCAAGATCTTATGGTCTCAAACATTGTGTCCAAGATTTGTCTTGATTGGACAATAATTGAAAATTCTAGAGTGTAAACAAGGTCGAAAACAGTCAACTAGATGCCGAAGGGCAACATGTCGAGCCCGCTCATTTTGAAGAAAGAAGACCATACCTATGTCTACAGCTGTCATTACAATGGCGTTGTAAAAGTGGGGACAAAATAAGTTGGAATGATGGGGATCATGGTGAGACAGTTTATTGTTCACAAAATATTACATGTCTATGTATTTATAACGAGATACCAGAATGGATTAATTTGAGTATACATATGTGACCCGTCACGCTAAAAGGGACCTTATGCTAAGTCCATAAAACCAAATTCCGAGAAATATACCTTTACTTTTGAGCTAGCAATCTGGTTCTACAAAAATCAACTCATTTTTTACATTTGACCTCAAAGTTTGACCTTGACCTTTGAGCTTGGAATCTGGTTCTTGCACGCGACACTCCGCCTTACTGAGCTTGACATTTGTGCCAAGTTAAGGAATGGCCCGGACAAGAAAAATCAACTCATTTTTTACATTTGACCTCAAAGTTTGACCTTGACCTTTCATCTTGGAATCTGGTTCTTGCACGCGACACTCCATCTTACTGAGCTTGACATTTGTGCCAAGTTATTTCTGAATCCCTCCATCCATGGTGAAGTTATGGCCCGGACAAGCAAAAATCATCTCATTTTTGACATTTGACCTCCAAGTTTGACCTTGACCTTTGAGCTTGGAATCTGGTTTTTGCACGCGACACTCCGCCTTACTGAGCTTGACATTTGTGCCAAGTTATTTCTGAATCCCTCCATCCATGGTGAAGTTATGGCCCGGACAAGCAAAAATCATCTCATTTTTGACATTTGACCTCCAAGTTTGACCTTGACCTTTGAGCTTGGAATCTGGTTCTTGCACGCGACACTCTGCCTTACTGAGCTTGACATTTGTGCCAGGTTATTTCTGAATCCCTCCATCCATGGTGAAGTTATGGCCCGGACAAGCAAAAATCATCTCATTTTTGACATTTGACCTCCAAGTTTGACCTTGACCTTTGAGCTTGGAATCTGGTTCTTGCACGCGACACTCTGCCTTACTGAGCTTGACATTTGTGCCAAGTTATTTCTGAATCCCTCCATCCATGGTGAAGTTATGGCCCGGACAAGCAAAAATCTTCTCATTTTTGACATTTGACCTCCAAGTTTGACCTTGACCTTTGAGCTTGGAATCTGGTTCTTGCACGCGACACTCCGCCTTACTGAGCTTGACATTTGTGCCAAGTTATTTCTGAATCCCTCCATCCATGGTGAAGTTATGGCCCGGACAAGCTCCATCCGGACGGACGCACGCACTAACGCACGCACGCACTAACGCACTAACGCACTAACGCACATACACCGAACCGCCATTGTGACAACTATGTCGAGCTCACCGCAAGCGGGCTCGACAAAAACGACAATTTTGTCAAATTCAAGGGCACATAAGTCTCGACTTTCTTGTCTTATCAGATTGAAAATTCAACTCATCCGAGATCTTATGATCTCCAACATTGTGTCCAAGTTTTGTCTTGATTGATTAATAAATGTAGATTCTAGAGTATAAACAATGTCGAAAACAGCCGAAAATGACAATTTTATCAAATTCAAGGGCACATAACTCTAGTCTTTTTTGTCAGATCACACTGAAAATCAAACTCATCCAAGATCTTATGGTCTCAAACATTGTGTCCAAGATTTGTCTTGATTGGTCAATAATTGTAGATTCTAGAGGGTAAACAAGGTCGAAAACAGTCAAAAACGACAATTTTGTCAAATTCAAGGGCACATAACTCTCGACTTTCTAGTCTAATCAGACTGAAAATTAAACTCATCTGAGATCTTATGGTCTCCATCATTGTGTTCAAGATTTGTCTTGATTGGTCAATAATTGTAGATTCTAGAGTGTAAACAAGGTCGAAAACGGTCGAAAACGGCAATTTTGAAAAATTCAAGGGCACATAACTTTTGACTTTTTCATCTGATCTGACTGAAAATCGAACTCATCCAAGATCCTATAGTCTCCAATATTATATCCAAGTTTTGTATTGATTGGGCAATAATTGTAGATGCTAGAGTGTAAACAAAGTTAAAAACAGCATTTTTCGTCATTCAGGGGCAGATAACTCCACACTTTCTGGTCCGATCTGGCCCATAATCGAACTCATCCGAGAACTTATGACCATACTTGTTTTGACAAAGTTTGGTCAAGATTGACTAATATTTGTGGATGCTAGAGTGTAAACACCAAAATTGTGGACAGACGGACAGACGGACAGATGGACAGACGGACAGACGGACGGACGACAGACAAAAAGCGATCACAATAGCTCACCTCGAGCACTTCGTGCTCAGGTGAGCTAAAAATGCTTGTAATTTCTTCATTTTACACAATGTTTTCTAACCAAAAATGGAAAGAATTTCAAAAATTTCATCAACTTAAAATCATCCTCTGCAACACCTTTCAAATTTGAACAGTCCAAAATTTTGACGTCTAGTAATGGGTTAAACTGGCTGAATGCTCAAGCCATAAATGTGTGTAAGTGTGACAGGGTCTTTAAACATTGTTTTGAAAAATCTATGTCAAGTATGAACGGTTCATAAAAATTCATTTAATATTCCTACACTAGTAAAACACCATCCAATAACTGTCTGATATGAAATCTTATCACATTTTCAATTTTCACTTAACCCTTTCCCAAACAAGACCTGGTTTTGACGTCCCCAGGAGAAAAGGCTTTGTAAAAAAATAAGGCAAAAGAGGAAAGTGCTGGTATCCAGCACTTTCTCCTTTTGTCTCAATATTTTCTGTGCTATATTGTACACAAATTTCTCCTTTTAAGCATCAATTGTGTTGTCTACAGCAGCTTTTGAATTGGAACACCCTAAAATTTTGTCGTTTGGGAAAGGGTTAAAAAACTTTCATCCAATTTTAGAGTTCAAAGCCTATTGTTTTTCAAAGTGTACTTGAGCACTAATTAACACTTTTGTTCTATTCTTTAGTATATTGACTTGAAATAGGGTGAAAAAAGAAATCCAAATCCTTATCATGATGCATAATTTCCCAAACAGCACATCCTCACTTTTCAAAAAAGACCTTGTAACTGCAGTTACATGGTTTTTGTTGAAAAGCAGCAATATCTTTAGACCAACATAACAGGTGGTTCAGACAACAAAACCAGTGTTGATCAAAATCTTTGTGGGAAATGAGTATAGCGTAATCATCACATGAGCTTTGGAGAAAAGAACAAATTGCTGGAAATCAGCATATTCTACTTTTCTCTCATGTTTTGGAAACTTTTCATTACAATAGACATCAAAATCGAGGCTTAACCCTTTCCCAAAAGGCAAAATTTCAGATGTTTAAGATGGAATTTGTGTACAATATAGCATGGAAAATATTGAGACAAAAGGAGAAACTGCTGGTTGTCAGCAGTTTCTTCTTCTGTTTCAATGTTTTCCCAAGCCTTTGCTATTAGAGACGTAAAACCAGGTCTTGTTTGGGAAAGGGTTCATGTTTGGAAAAGGTTAATCAAAATCTAGATGAAACAACTTTGTTTTTATCCTTAAATTTTATATGATCCAATAAGAAATTCCTTTGTTGAGCTTGAATTGAAGTGCCCAGATTATACTTGCTTACACCCAATAATTTATTAAGGTAGTGCAGATAACAGAAAGTATGCAAAATTCAACCCTCAACTAAACAATAAAGCCCTGGTAGAGTTACTCTCCAAAGCCGATGTCTATTGATTAACCATCAAATATGACCTCTGCCGTTTTTTATAAACCAACAACCTATGTGGTTGTCATAATCTAATTATAGCACATCGTTTGAATTATGGAATCAAAATCATTCAGTTTTATAGAGGAAAATAATTGACCCGGCAGAGTGACCTTTACTGTACAGAAAAGTGGACACGTTTATTGTCCAGTTTAGATGGGAATGGTCCGTCGTTAATTTAGTTAAAAGCGTACACTGTATCCATTATACAACATTGTGCCGCCATGTGAAAATAGGATTTTATCCAATCTAGTCGAATAAAAATGTTAAGCTACTGTGGTCCATATGGATCGAAATTTTCAGTAAAGCTAATCATTAAAATATGCGTAATCTCTAAAAATGAAAATATTAAAATACAGTTCACATCCTGGTCATACTGTACATACCGCACATGCTGACAATGATCGGCATTTTTGTATATTCAGTTTACCAATTACCATATTAAGATGACGCGGCAAATGTATGCACGTGAAAATACTGTTAAGTCGTTGAATAATATGATTACTAGCTGTAAATAGCGAAGCATGCGAAGTATTCGGCAAATCACGAGGGGCTCTGGCATACCTATCACCCCTGGACGATAAGTCTGTTGACCTTTCCGCTTGGTCTGCTCTGCCGGGTCAAATCTCGCCGTCAATATCTTGCATGATCATTAGGTATTCATTACGTCGCTTCTATTTTTTAAGCCGGTAACATTTGAATTATCAAATCAAAATCATTCAGTTTTATCATGTTTGATTATGTATACATTATGTCGCTTCTATTTTTAGCTGAAGCCGGTAATTTGAAGCATCAGCCAATGAAAGTTTGTATCAGTTTTTTAAATTGTTTCGTTGTGTATAGCCAACAATTGGATATCGAAATCCCGCTAAGGCCCCGAGATTAGACGTGAAATGACCCCTCGAGAACAGAGCATCATTCTATCATAATGGAATGAAGAGAGAATGTGCTCTGTTCGTAAGAGAGTATTGTAGAGTCTACATTTGTCAGGACAAGCGGTTTTGTCTAAAACCAAGGGCAATAACTGACAAAATAAGCGAGGATAAGAGATGCTCCTTGTACAGTGTACTTCTCCTTAGTGAGATCTATCTACCCATGAAGTCACGATCATAGCTACTTTACTTTCAGAGATATGCTCCAGACAAGTATTTTGTACATGGACAGATGGACAGACAGATAGACTGATTCCAGTATACCCCCAAAATTATTCGTTCTGTGGGGTTTAACCCATTACCACACAATGACTCTTTTTTGACTCCCTGCAAGATAATGACTTTGGAAAACATTGTGGAAAAAGAAGAAATTGCTTGTGAAAAGCAATTTCTTCATTTCTGACAATGTTTTCTACCCCAAAAGACCATGAAATTATAAATTCCATTCACTTTCATTGCCATCTGCAACATCTTTGAATTTGGACAAGATTGAATTTTTGTCGTTTGGTAATGGTATAATGACAAGAATTTATGGTGATCAAAATTGGAAGCAGCTGCAGAAGACAAAATGGAGAAGAATTCCTGTAAAATAACAGAAAGCATTACTTGTTCATTATAATTTGTAAATTTGTAAGAATTGACATTGACAAAATCCTTCTAATTTGGCAAACTATGGTAGTTGACCTTTAGCGCACTGTTGGAGCATTCAGAAACAAAATTGTGCTGATTACATTAACCATTTCTCAAACAAGACTGGGTTTTGAACTTTTGACAACTCCAATAGAAATGGCTTGGGAATAGCTGGAGACCAGCATTTTAATCCTTTCCCAAACAAGACCTGGTTTTGACGTACCTATTCGTAAAGGCTGTGGAAAACATTGAGGCAAAAGAAGAAATTGCTGATAATCAGCAATTTCTCCTTTTGCCTCAATATTCTCAAAGCTATATTTGAACACAAATCCAATCTTTATCAACATCGAAATTTGTCATCTGTGTCAACTTTCAAATAAGACAACGCTAAAATTTTGTTGTTTGGTAAAGGGTTCGGGTTCATTTTTTCTTCTTTTGTCTCAATATTTTCTGAGCAATAACATACACAAATACATTTGCAATAATGTCAATTTTGTCTTCTGTAGCAATTTTTTAAGCTAACAGCCCAAACATTTTTTTATTTGTCGTTTGGGAAAGGGTTGAAAAAATGTTATAAAAAATTGAATCCAAACTGGTGCCAAAGTTCCTTAGAAGTAGTAATCCCTGATATTACAATAAAACATTATACACAAGCAAATTCGTTGAATTGATATCCCCCGCCGAATATATTTTCATTGTCAATAAAGTAGCGCGGAAACGAATATAAATCTGTATGTATATGGCTTCAACAGAACGAATATCACTCTGTATGTATATGGCTTCAACAGAACGAATATCACTCTGTATGTATATGGCTAAAATAGTCAGAGGCAGTAACACTAAATACAACGGCCGAACCGGGTAACCCCGACGATATGCGCATGTCCTCATTGTAGTAAAGCTGTGTGCCAAGTTTCATTGAAATCCGGTGTATAATTTTCAAGAAATAGCGCGGAATCGAATATCACTGTATGTATATGGCTTAAACAGTCAGGGGCAGTAACTCTAAATTCGGCGGTCGAACCGGGTAACCCCGACGATATGCGCATGTCCTCATTGTAGTTAAGCTGTGTGCCAAGTTTCATTGAAATCCGGTCTATAGTTTTCAAGAAATAGCGCGGAAACGAATATCACTCTGTATGTATATGGCTAAAACAGTCAGGGGCAGTAACTCTAAATTCAACGGTCGAACCGGGTAACCCCGACGATATGCTCATGTCCACTTTGTAGTGAAGCTGTGAGCCAAGTTTCATTGAAATCCGATCTATAGTTTTCAAGAAATAGCGCGGAAACGAATATCACTCTGTATGTATATGGCTTAAACAGTCAGGGGCAGTAACTCTAAATTCGGCGGTCGAACCGGGTAACCCCGACGATATGCGCATGTCCTCATTGTAGTAAAGCTGTGTGCCAAGTTTCATTGAAATCCGGTTTATAGTTTTCAAGAAATAGCGCGGAAACGAATATCACTCTGTATGTATATGGCTAAAACAGTCAGGGGCAGTAACTCTAAATTCGGCGGTGGAACCGAGTAACCCCGACGATATGCGCATGTCCACTTTGTAGTAAAGCTGTGTGCCAAATTTCATCGAAATCCGGTCTACAGTTTTCAAGAAATAGCGCGGAAACGAATATCACTCTGTATGTATATGGCTTAAACAGTCAGGAGCAGTAACTCTGAATTCGACGGCCGAACCGGGTAACCCCGACGATATGCGCATGTCCTCATTGTAGTAAAGCTGTGTGCCAAGTTTCATCGAAATCCGGTCTATAGTTTCCAAGAAATAGCGCGGAAACGAATATCACTGTATGTATATGGCTAAAACAGTCAGGGGCAGTAACTCTAAATTTGGCGGTCGAACCGGATAACCCCGACGATATGCGCATGTCCACTTTGTAGCGAAGCTGTGTGCCAAGTTTCATCGAAATCCGGTCTATAGTTTTCAAGAAATAGCGCGGAAACGAATATCACTCTGTATGTATATGGCTAAAACAGTCAGGGGCAGTAACTCTAAATTCAACGGTCGAACCGGGTAACCCCGACGATATGCTCATGTCCACTTTGTAGTGAAGCTGTGAGCCAAGTTTCATTGAAATCCGATCTATAGTTTTCAAGAAATAGCGCGGAAACGAATATCACTCTGTATGTATATGGCTTAAACAGTCAGGGGCAGTAACTCTAAATTCGGCGGTTGAACCGGGTAACCCCGACGATATGCGCATGTCCTCATTGTAGTAAAGCTGTGTGCCAAGTTTCATTGAAATCCGGTTTATAGTTTTCAAGAAATAGCGCGGAAACAAATATCACTCTGTATGTATATGGCTAAAACAGTCAGGGGCAGTAACTCTAAATTCGGCGGTGGAACCGAGTAACCCCGACGATATGCGCATGTCCACTTTGTAGTAAAGCTGTGTGCCAAATTTCATCGAAATCCGGTCTACAGTTTTCAAGAAATAGCGCGGAAACGAATATCACTCTGTATGTATATGGCTTAAACAGTCAGGAGCAGTAACTCTGAATTCGACGGCCGAACCGGGTAACCCCGACGATATGCGCATGTCCTCATTGTAGTAAAGCTGTGTGCCAAGTTTCATCGAAATCCGGTCTATAGTTTCCAAGAAATAGCGCGGAAACGAATATCACTGTATGTATATGGCTAAAACAGTCAGGGGCAGTAACTCTAAATTTGGCGGTCGAACCGGATAACCCCGACGATATGCGCATGTCCACTTTGTAGCGAAGCTGTGTGCCAAGTTTCATCGAAATCCGGTCTATAGTTTTCAAGAAATAGCGCGGAAACGAATATCACTCTGTATGTATATGGCTAAAACAGTCAGGGGCAGTAACTCTAAATTCGGCGGTCGAACCGGGTAACCCCGAAGATATGCGCATGTCCACTTTGTAGCGAAGCTGTGTGCCAAGTTTCATCGAAATCCGGTCTACAGTTTTCAAGAAATAGCGCGGAAACGAATATCACTCTGTATGTATAAGGCTTAAACAGTCAGGGGCAGTAACTCTAAATTCAATGGTCGAACCGGGTAACCCCGACGATATGCGCATGTCCTCTTTGTAGTGAAGCTGTGTGCCAAGTTTCATCGAAATCCGGTCTATAGTTTCCAAGAAATAGCGCGGAAACGAATGTCGGACGGACGGACGGACGGACGGACGGACGGACGGACGGACGGACGGACGGACGGACGGACGGACGGAAGGACGGACGGACATGGCAAAAACAATATCCCCCCCGAAAAATTTTTTCGGCGGGGGATAATAAGACAAGCCCTGTTATAGGCCGATAAGCCAAACAGGCTTACAAAAACATGAGAACAAAATAATCATATAATCTGAATACTTTACATTCATTAACCATTTTCCAAACAAGACCTAGTTAATTTTGATGTCCTTAATTGAATAGGCTTGGGAAAATATTGAAACAAAAGAAGAAACTGCTGATAACCAGCAGTTTCTCCTTTTGTCTCAATATTTTCTGTGCCATATTTTACACAAACCCTATCTTTAATAACATCCATTTTGTCATTTGTGGCAGTTTTTGAAGTGGATCACCCTAAAATTTTGTCGTTTGGGAAAGGGTAAACTATTTTCCCAAATAATACCTGTTTTTGATGCCTCAAATATACCAGCTTTAGAAAACAAGCGAGTAATTATAAGAAATTCTTCGTTTTCTCAGGTCAAATTTTTTACCTTTCAAAATGTAATCCTTCCCCAAACAAGCCCTGGTTTTGACATATCACCATTATAACAAGTATCTGGTGTTGTATGCAACACATAAAGTCCCCTACCGGCTTCACATTGACTCAATATGGTAATCAATAATCAAGTTAGCTTGCTTAGTTATTAAGTTATTGCAGGATCCATTTTTTGCCATATTTTCACTATTTCCGTTACCATAGCAACCGCACTTTTCGTCAAAGAACAAAGATAAAATGATGTGCATAATCTACACATTGCCATCTAGTCATATACCAAGTCTCATCAAATTAGCTTGCTTACTTATTAACTTATCGCAGGATCCAATATTTTTTGCCATATTTTCACTATTTCCGTAACCATAGCAACAACAATTTTAGTCTAAAAACAAAAATAAAATGATGTGCATAATCTACACATTGCCATATAGTCATATACCAAGTCTAATCAAACTAGCTTGCTTAGTTATTATCTTATCGCAGGATCCATTTTTTGCCATATTTTCACTATTTCCGTTACCATAGCAACCACACTTTTCGTCAAAGAACAAAAATAAAATGATGTGCATAATCTACACATTGCCATCTAGTCATATACCAAGTCTCATCAAATTAGCTTGCTTACTTATTAACTTATCGCAGGATCCCATTTTTGGCCATATTTTCACTATTTCCGTAACCATAGCAACAACAATTTTAGTCGAAAAACAAAAATAAAATGATGTGCATAATCTACACATTGCCATCTAGTCATATACCAACTTTCATCAAAAACGCTTGCTTAGTTATTAAGTTATCGCGGGATCCAGATTTGAGCGGACAGACGGACAGACGGACGGACAGACGGACAGACTGACGGACGGACGGACGGACAGACGGAGGGCAAACCTATAGTCCCCTCCGGTGTGAACACCGGTAGGGGACTAATTAAAGAGGTTCATGTAAACATTTGAGGTAAAAGAGAAAATGCAGATAATCTTTCTGGATAAAAAAACCCATCTTGAGAAATGGAGAAATTGCTTTTGACAAGCAATTTCTTCATTTTCTACAATGTTTTCCAAAGCCATTGTATGTAGGGCGTCAAAGAGCAACGTCATGTGGTAATGGGTTTAGTATTAAGATTTCCAATTTGATTTTCTACCTACAAATAAGGGATGTAATTCAAACAGTTTTTAGTTCTATTTTTAGCAGTTATGTCCCTTTACCACATCTTAAGTGTAGCGAGACTGACTGTCAAAAAGGTTTGCAACTCCTCCCAATTAACCAATTACCAAATAGGACATATTTCGACCATTCCAAAATCAATGTTGTAGATCACGAAATGTGTGGTGTACTAAATACTGTAAACCAGGATAAGTTCGCGTCAAGAAATGTTCGCGTTTTCATGCACTCGGGCTTGTTCGCGGCGTTTTAAGTTCGCGGATCAATGCTGTCCGCGAATCGCGCGAAACAAAACACGCTATTGGAGAATTGCAAAATTGCTATGTTGAATAATATGGGGAATCAGATAATTACATATTGAAATATGACTGTATTTACGATATTTTAGTCGCCATTGACAGTTTGGTCGAAGTAAGTTTCAATCGACCCATTGTTTTATTTCACACTTTATAGTATACTGGATTACAGTTTGTAACACAATGCATAGAATTTGAGCGTTACATTAACTTCACACCTATTTACCTATAGCGTCGAGAAGCGATAATGACAGTTTCATTCAATATCATCGAAGGACGATTCAAACCTCTTAGCTGTGGCTAATTTCAAACTTTAGTTACGAGGTTTTAAACGTCAATCGACGTTTGCTATCATACTCGGCATTCGAATGCCTTTTCTCAATTTCAAGCAGGTATATCTAGTTGAATAAGTTGGTTAATCTTTCAATGTCGTGTTTTTCAATATGTCACAATATCTATGTATTTTTGGATAAAAACGAAAGTAGTCTGAAATGAAGAAAACTTTTCACTTACATCCTGTTATGAAAAAGATATTTCCATTTTTTATATAGTAGTAAATAGGTCTAGTGTGAATAAAACGTCTCCCCATAGGTTTTCCCAAAACAAAAACTATCAAAGCGATTAAAGTTCGCGTTTTTATTGAAAGCAGCCTTTTCGCGGCGTTTTAAGATCGCGGATCTCACCCACCCGCGAAAGACGCTAACTTAAAAAGCGCGAAATAATTTCCTGGTTTACAGTATAGAATGTTCATACAATATAGCTCAGAAAATACTATGGTAAAAGGAGACAATGTAGGCTATCAGTATTTTACTAAAATCAAAACCATGTCCTGCTTAAGAAAGGTTTAAATTCCAGTTAATGTCTATTGGAATTATTGTTTTGAGTTTATCAGAGGCATTTCAAGAATATCTTTTGAAAATCATAGCATATAGACAATACTTTTGCTCTCAACATTTCGTCAGTGTTATTGCAAAACCTCATAACTCCAACTTGATTAAAGCTGGAGTTACGAGGTTTTGCAATAACACAGCCGAAATGTTTTGAACTCAAAGATCAACAGCTATAAATCCACAAGCAAAAATTGACAGTGACGTAGTTTTGCGTTTACTGTTTTTTAAACCAATAAACTCTTCTCATTTGTACCGTTTACAATGTGCGCGTGATAAATGAACAGGTTGATTGGTTGTAAACGATAAACACAATCATACGTCACCTTCAAATTTCGCCTGTGGAATAGTACTTGAAGTGACGCTCCTGACATAACTAAGATTACACTTCCTCATAAAAGTCATAATGGTTGAATCTAGCTGTGTGTTCTAAGGGGCTATTTCCAAAGCAAAGAAGTTTCGACTGTCCTCATTTGAAAGCCTCCACAGACAACAAAAGAATAAGAATAAATGTACAAAAATAGCAAAGAAAATATCAAGACAAAAGGAGAAAATGTTGTTATCAGCATTTTCTTCTTTTGCCTCAATTTTTTCCCAAGTAAGCCTGATCTTAGTCTATACTGTATGCAAAACCTTTCAATAAGTATATCAACTTTTTGATAAGATAATTCAGTAGAAAAAGGCAGTATAGGCTAAGATCAGACTGAACGTCTGTGCCGGCTGATCTTAGTCTATACTCTCTGCAAAAGTGGAATATTATGCAACCATCATGAGAACGGTTAACTCTGCTTTCTGAAACAAGACCTATCAGTAGCTTTGACGACCTTAAACAAATGACTTGAGGAAATTTTGAGCCAAAAGGAGGAAACGATAGCCAGCAAACATATTCTTGGCTATAACATACAAATTTTTGCCTTGATTTATATTGTCGTCACGGTCTGTAGCATTTTTCAAATTGGAACCTGCAAAAAGCGTGTTGTTCTCGAAAGGGTTATAATTTGACATGGGCTTGTTTGGGAAAAATTTGATTTATTGAAGTTTTACCCTGTTTTCAACTGCTAGGGTCATATCATGGCAGCTGGAGCACCTAACCATGGATTCCTGTTGTTTCTCATACCAGAACTACAACAACACCCTAACCGAGCCTCCAGCTGCTCGCCCACAAAGGTTAACCACATCAATACATTGGTGGGTGACATTTTTGTCAGAAAGGGTATTTGCGGCGGCCTGGGATCAAACCTTGGACCACTCGAGTGAGAGACAGATGCGCTACAAAATGTCTAAGCTATGGCCATAGGGAAAAGCAAATTCCCGTTTTGGAAAGGGTTATGATGCATCATTCTTCTATAATCTGTATATCTTCAGTGTTTTTGCAAAACCTTGTAACTACAGCATGATGAAAGCTGTGGTTACCATGTTTTGCAATGACACTGATGATATCGTCGGTGTCGTTGCAAAACCTTGTAACTACAGCTTGGTGAAAGCTGTAGTTACAAGATTTTTCATTGACACTGATGATATCGTTGGTGTCATTGCAAAACCTTGTAACTACAGCTTTAATCAAGCTGTAGTTACAAGGTTTTGTAATAACACTGATGATATGCTTTATCCTTCCTATTTGATAAGGCCAGCATAAAGTCATTGAAAACTTGACAACCTTCTTTAACTCTTTCCCGAATGCCGGAAATTTGGACTTTTCCACTTAGAAAGCTGCTGCGGACGTCAAAACGTATGTTGATAAAGGTAGGATTTGTGTAAAATATAGCACAGAAAATATCGAGACAAAAGGAGAAATTGCTGATTATCAGCAATTTCTTCTTTTGACTCAATGTTTTCCCAAGCCTTTTCTACTAGGGACGTCAAAGCCAGGTCTTGTTTGGGAAAGGGTTAAATTTGTTGGTTTGATTTACAATTTTAGTTTTGCTTTTCCACGCCTGGATAACTTCTTTCCATCGTTAATCTTACTGTAAACTACGTTTTAATCAGCATTTTCTCCATTTGTCTCAATATTTTCTGGGCAATAATGTGCACAAATTATTTATTCAGCTGCCTTGAGATAACACACTACAGTTTCATCGCCAGGGCAAGGGGAAAAAAATGTTGAATGACTTACCAAATATATTCTCACTTTTTTCTCTCGCAGTTTTCTCCTCTTCAGGGTATCCATTTCTAAACGATTATGTCGAAATATCTATAGTCCTCACTCCTGTATTTTCCCCTTTCTCAAATCAATTCTAATGAATATTTCCAACCTGTCTATTTTGCATTATCTTACATTTTCTTTTTGACACCTCTATTAGATCAAAATTAGACCACTGATAAATCAGAAGCATCAACACCAAAAGCATTCAAAGCCTATATAAAATGTTATTGGCTGAAAGGAGTCATGATAGCAAAACAATTGCATGTACATGTGAACTTATAAACACTTACAATAGTTTTGAACTGAACCATTCTGATTGTCATAGAAAAATACAATACAATGCGATTTTGGTACAGTTGAGAACATCATGAAATTGACATTTATACCATTCCATTCCGATCAAAATCATTCCATTCCAGCGTTCATTCATTCCAATCACAAAAACATTCAAAACGCTCATAAAACATTCATACCGCTCAATAAACATTCACTAATTTAATTGATTTTTATAAAAAGAAGGAATTTCATTGGCTGAAATATCATCGTGGGCGTTTTATCGATAAATCTTCATACCTATAATATTGGTAAATTTCCAATATCGGGTTGTTACTATTCAAAGATCACATTTGATTGGTTGAACGGTTATCGTGGGCGTGTTATCGATTTTTCAGATACACAAAATCATTCCAAACACTCATTACATTCATCTATTCATTCGCTCATAAAACGTTCCCATTCCGCTCAGAATGTCAATTTCATGATGTTCTCAACTGTATGTATCACGATTTCTTGTATTGTCAACAAGATACAATGCATGGTCAAAGGTCAAGTTTGCCTATATTAACCTTTTGTAAATAAAGTACATGTATTTTAAAAAGTCTCATAAAGTCTTGTAAACGCTTGTACCGAGAAATGAAAATTATGCAGTCTGTCTGATTTAAGGTCAAATGACAAGATTTGCATTCCGTATTGTCATTATATGCACAAGGTATCGTCGGTGGGAGGTCAAAACCTTGTAACTCCGACTTTTCCAAGCTGATGTTAGAAGGTTTTGACCCCCCTCCTCCACCCCCCCCCCCCCACCAACGATATGTGAGAATAGCTTGCTGCCTTTACATTTCTCTCTTCAAGAAGATTACCATCCCTATGAAAAGTTCATGTAAGTTCAAAAAATGTTCTATAATGTTCTAGAACCTTAATTGGCACTTCTAGAACTGTTCAAGAACAGTTCTAGAAGTGCCATTTAAGGTTCTAGAACTGTTCTAGAATTTTGTTCTAGAATTTTCCAGAACCTTAAATGGCATTTCTAGAACTGTTCAAGAACTACAAATGCATTCTTGAAGTTTGTTCCCGGGGGCAGTTCATTATGTCCAAATCACATATAGAATGTCAACCATCCCTTCTAAAGATAAACAAAATAATTCATTTCTACAGACAAATAGTTCTTAAATTTATTTCTGTTGATGAAACATCTTCTCATTATACCATTATTATTCTAATAAACATCCATATTCTAATAAACGCCCATCCCCCAAATTAAGACGGAAAATCTGTTTATTTCAAGCACAATTTTAGCAAAAAAGGGTGATTCTAATAAATGCCCATCCCCCGATTCAGGATTAAAATAATGTAAGTCATGTACAAAGATCGTATCCAAAAGCAATGAAAAAGAAGATGTCCAGACCTTAATCTCTTTGCAATGAAGGAATTTCATCGAAAATTCGTATTTTGCATTCCTTACTACAAAACTTTGCCAAATTCGACTTACCGAACTTCGAGTCCATGAATTGACACTTGATTCCCAAATTTTGCCCAACAAAATTGGAATACCTCTAATAAACGCCCATCCCCTACTTTTCAATCGACCATGTTTGTAATTAGTTGCAATAATGTAACCGAAACCTTTTTGAATTTTTATCTGGGTTATCCATCATCAAGTTTGTGGCTACGATATCGCAGCTAGTTTGTAATAAAAGCCCGGGCGTTTATTAGAATAATTACGGTAATTTTTAAATGACAGAGTATATTACACAATTAACTGGTACATCAATGGTTGCATTATTGCCTAGCCTATTGATCTCTATATTGTAATTGTTCTTCATTAATTATTAATTTGACATATTGTGAATTGATGTAAACCAGGAATGGTGTTCTTACATCATCAGTCTTGTACAATATCATCTCATTTTGTCATTATTTCAAGCTTCAACCAAACAGTAGTTGCCAGATTTTTAAAGATAATCGACAAGGTAAAAGAACCAATTCAACAACAAGAGGGCCAAGATGGCCCTGCATCGCTCACCTGAGAGGACTTTGAGACAAACATCTTGCAAACTTCAAACTCACACTTTTTACATGACCTAGATACCATCAAGATAAACATTCTGAACAATTTTCACAATGATGAGTAAATATTTAGGTTCTTATAGCAAAAACCCATTACCTACTTTATACATGCCTTGTATATGGTCAAAATAAACATTCTGAACAATTTTCACCATCATTCAGATATCATTATGGTTCTAAATGCAGAAACAAGATTTGACCTTTTGACCTAGTTTCTGACCTCACATGACCCACTTTTAAAATGACCCAGATATCATCAAGATAAATATTCTGAACAATTTTCACAGCGATAAAGTAAATATTTTGGTTCCTAGAGCAAAAACAAGATTTGACCTAGTGATCTAGTTTTAGACCTCGCATGACCCACTTTTCACATCACCAAGATATCATCAAGATAAACATTCTGATCAATTTTCGCAATGATAAAGTAAATATTTTGGTTCTTAGGGCAAAAACAAAATTTGACCTAGTGACCTAGTTTTCAACCTCGAATGACCTGCTATTCGTATCACCAAGGTTTCATCAAGACTTTCACAATGATAGAGTAAATATTTTGGTTATTACAGAAAAAACAAGGTTTGACCTATTGACCTAATTTCTGACCTCACATGACCCACTTTCAAAATGACCCAGATTTCGTCATGATAAACATTCTGAACAATTTTTAAGTATATATTTCTGTTCTGAAAGCAAAACCAAGATTTGACCCAATGACCTAGTTTTTGACCTTACATGACCCATACTTTGTACATAAGCTAGATATCAAGATAAGTATTTAGGATAGTTTTGACAAAGTTTTGGGACTAAATTGGCATCTCTAGAGCAGAAGGAAGGATTCTGTAATATTTGACCTTGTGACCTGGTTTTTGACCTTGCATGACCCACCTTTGATCATGACCAAGATATCATCCAGATAAACATTTAGGACAATTTTGACAAAGTTTGGACCAAAATTGGCACTTCCAGAGCAAAAGGGAGGATTTTACAAGATTTGGCCTCATGACCTAGTTTATGACCTGGCATGATCCACTTCTTGACATGACCTAAATATCATCTAGATAAACATTTAGGATAATTTTGGAAATGTTTGGGCCAAAACTGGCATGTCCAGAACAAACTGAAGGATTCTAAAAGATTCGACCCCGTGACCTAGTTTTTGACCTCCCATGACCAACTTTTTATCATTTCATAGATACCATCAAGATAAACATTGAGGACAATTTTGACAAAGTTTGGACCAAAATCGGCACTTCCAGAGCAAAAGAAAGGATTTTGTAAGATTTGACCTCTTGACCTAGTTAATGACCTAGCATGACCCACTTCTTGACTTGACCTTGACATCATCAAGATAAAGATTCATGACAATTTCTACAAGTTTGGACCAAAATTGGCACTTCCAGTGAAAAAAGATGGATTTTACAATATTTGACCTAGTGACCTAGTTTTTGACCTGGCTTGACCTATTTTTCATCATGACCTAAAGATCATCAAGACAAATATTCTGATCAATTTTCACAACGATTGAGCAAAAAATGTGGCCCCTAGAGCAGAAAGAAGATTTGACCTAGTGACCTACTTTTTGACCCCATTATGGCCCCGATTCCAATTCTTTGAAGTATTTTGAAAAAGCATGACCCATAGATCATATGTGTGAAATGTTATTGAATTCTGCCAAGTACTTTAGGAGGAGAAGATTTTTTAGTGAAAAGTTGACGGATGGACAGATGGACAGATGGACAGATGGACAGACAGACGCCGGACAACAGACCGATCACAATACCTCACCTCGAGCACTTCGTGCTCAGGTGAGCTAAAAACAAGAACTGTCAAAAAGCAGACTAATACCGCTCACCCCTACACCAATCCCAGGCTGACATTGGTCACCAATTCAAAGTTAAATTAAACATTTTCATTTTCACCAAATGAACAAAAACACATCATCCAGACAACCATAGACGTCAAATCCCAATACAACAATATGCAAATTGTCAGACTGTAGAACACAGGAGTGAAGCAACAATAAAATATCATTTGCCATAAATTTCTGCTGGAGCCATTTACCATTACATAACAGAATCAATATGGCATCATCATTCTGGACAATATCCTATCCTTTACTAAACTCGATTTTGAGTTTATTGGGGTTTTACGCCGTTTTCAACTACCAGGGTCATATCGCAGCGGCTGGAGCACCTAACCGTGGGTTCCTGGTATTTCTCGCACCAGTACAACCACAATATCCAAACCGAGCCTCCAGCTGCTCTCTCACATAGATGATTCACACCCATTGGTGAGAGACAAATGACTTTTGTCAATTGTCAGAATGGATACTGGCCGAGCCGGGTTCGAACTCAAGACCCCTGGATTGACAGACTCCGACGTAACCGACTGAGCTATCCAGGCGCGGCTTTACTAAACTCGAACTATCGCAAAGCGGACAAATACTGGAATACCCTCCACTAGCGCCTTATCACTGAAAAAGTACTATAAGATTGTGGCCTTGACCTTTGACCTACATGATCCACGAACAATAGAGCACCTCCATGGGTCAAGAGCAACAACTATGTAAAGTTTCATGGTCCTAGTCCAAATGTTTTCTAGTTAGAGCACGGAAGCAGATTTTAAACATATATAATTAGAGCACGGAGGCAGATTTTTAACAAAGTCCAATAATGTGACCTTGACCTTTGACCTACATGACACAAAAACAAAAGGTCATCTCCATGGGTCAGGTGTAAACTGTGTAACAAGTCTGCACTTAAGCATTTCACAAATGATTTCTTTGTTTTGATGGTGCTACAGAATATTATACATAAGTAAGATATTGCCAATGGATAAGGAAAAATACAAATATTCTGATGATCTCTCTCTTATACCTTTACCTAAATGCATTTTATGCTAGATCTATAACTACCTTTGTAGGATTCATATCGTCATCTGCATAAAGTGGATCAGTCTGCGGCGGATCCATGATTTCTGTAAAGGGGATTAAAACAGAGGCGGTACACAGGCGGGTTCATTTTGCTAATATTACACAAATTTGAGGGAATTTCTGCATGAAAATGAAACAATCAGGCTAAAGAGGGGGATTCATTTGAACCCTCCCCGAACCCTCTCTGGATCCGCCACTGTCAGTCTTTCTCTAAGATTGAATTGTTTGCCTTTTTTTGGTGTTATTGGGGTTTTACCCCGTTTTCAACTACTAAGGTCATATCGCGGCAGCTGGAGCACCTAATCATGGATTCCTGTCGTTTCTCATACCAGTACTACCACAACACCCTAACCGAGCCTCCAGCTGCTCCCCCACATAGGTTCACGATATCCAACCACTGATGGGTGACATTTTTGTCAGAAAGAGTATTTTCCGCGGCCAGGTATCAAACCCTGGACCTCTCGAATGAGAGGCAGATGCACTACCAACTGCGCCATGGCCTGATAAATCTATCAATAAATATACAAAACCATTTCCAGATTGACATCTTACAAAAAATTTCAAGGCACGGCAGATCTCTGGACATTAATGAACATCCAGAAAAACAAAACAATCAAAATCAAGTAGATATGTGACCAATCACGCTATGATACATAGTGTGAAAAGTATCGACCCTAGTCAGTCTGCGCAGTCCGTGCAGCCAAACTAGGGCAGACACTTCACTTTTATGTAATTTTTTTAAATCCGGAATGTTTTCCCTATCTTACTATATGTTCATTTTTTTGCATACGGGATCTGGTTGAAATATGCTGAGTCTGACAAGTTTGTCAAAATTTGGAGTTTGGATAAGGTCCCTTTTGGCGTGACGGGTCACATATTATAATAGGGACTATAAGAATTGCCATAAAATACAAGAGCAACCCATTTCCTAGACAATGCCTGATTTGACGTCAGCAATAGGCAGGGCTCTGGACAGCAATGATGGAAAAGAAGAAAATGCCAATGACCAGCATTTTCTCCTTTCCCCTAAATGCATTAACATTAATTCTGTCATCTTCAATAATTCAAACTTTGAATGTAAACAGGTCCAAAATTCTTTTGGAAACCTATCCGAAAAGTTAATTTATATTAAGTTCTAAAACGTTAAATGGAACTTCAAGAACAGTTCTAGAATGCCATTTAACATTCTTGAATGTTCTAGAACAGTTCTTGAACTTAAATGAACTTTTCGCAGGGGCGAGGAGTAAAGGATTCACACAGAAAAGATCAATTGATCAGTCTATATAAGAGATGCTTCCAAATAAAGACAAATAATACCAATTTGTTGAGCTATTGATTTATCCTATCTGTAAAATCATATTGTCCGCTGCGTTCAAAAATGTTGTAACTACAGCTTGAATAAGCTGCAGTTACAACACTTTCGAACGTAGCGGGTGATATAAAGAAAAGGACATTACAAACATTCTAGACCATTTTTCTCTCTCTCAACCCTTCCCCAAACGGAATAATTTTAGTGTGGTATAATTCAAAAGCTGCTGCAAACGACAAAATGAGTGATGTTAAAGATTTGATTTGTGTACAATATAGCCTAGAAAATATTAAGGCAAAAGGAGAAAATGCTGATTATCAGCATTTTCTTCTGTAGCATCAATGTTTTCCCAGCCTTTTCTCCTAGGGTTTGGTTATATTGGGGTTTTACGCCGTTTTCAACTACCAGGGTCATATCGCGGCGGCTGGAGCACCTACCCATGGATTCCTGTTGTTTCTCAAACCAGTACTACCACAACACCCTTACCGAGCCTCCAGCTGCTCGCCCACTTAGGTTAACGATTTCAAACCCATTGGTGGGTGACAATTTTGTCAGAAAGGGTATTAGCCGCGGCCGGGTATCGAACCCAAGACCTCTCGTATGAGGGTCAGATGCGCTACCAACTGCGCTAAGGCCGCGGCCCTTTTCTCCTAGGGACGTCAAAACCAGGTCTTGTTTGGGAAAGGGTCAACCTTTCCCGACAAAGACCTACTTTTTTTGTTTTCAACAGAAATGGGTTGGGAAAACATTGAGGCTAAAGAAGAAAATGCTGTTGACCATGATTTTCAATTACCATGCACAAGATTGGTATTGAATGAACCTAAACCCTTTCCCAAAGAACAAAATTCTAGACTGTCCAATTTTAACCTTTTCTCAACAAGACCTTGGGAAAACATTGAAACAAAAGAAGAAACTGCTGATAACCAGCAGTTTCTCCTTTTGTCTCAATATTTTCTATGATATTTTACACAAATCCTATCTTTAATAACATCCATTTTGTCATTTGTAGCAGTTTTTGAAGTGGATCACCCTAAAATTTTGCCGTTTGGGAAAGGGTTAAATCTGGTTCAGAGGGCACATGGCTTCTGATAAAGATTTGACTTTTGTATTAAACCATAGCACAGAAAATATTGAGGCAAAAGAGCATTGGCAAAAGAGCATTTTCTTCTTTTGCCTCAATGTTTTCTTAAGCATCTTCAATAAGACACATCAAAACAAGTCTTGTTTGAAATCTGGTTAATGAAGATTTACTTATAGTTATACATAATTATGTATTATGTTAAATCATATTCTGTTTTCTTTCGGGAGACAGAGCGGAGCTTAATAAATGGTTCATTGCATGCATTTAGGCATGAGAAGAAAAAGCCTTTTAGATTAGCGGGAAATCATCGGTGTTACTATAAAACATCGTAACTACAGCTTTGATAAAGCTGTAGTTACTAGGTTTTACAATAACACAGACAAATGTTTTCATTGTCACACATTCTTTCAATTTCAAAATGTATTCATGCTCGTGCCACACGTTTTTCTCTTATATTAACCAATGTACTGAAAAGTAAACTCGTGGAATATTTGGAAGCTGTAGTGGCAAATTATCATGAGAATTGGTAAACTTTGAAAGCATATGATTGTGAGTGAAAACATCTTGAGCAATTTCTTCTTTTCACATAATGTTTTTACTCATAATTATTACATTTACAATGACAAAAATGTATTATTAAACAGTGTTTGGCATGAAATACCTCAAAATGCCTCTATTTGGTAACCATTTTGAAGAATTTAAGCTGTGGGGTAGTTTTGAAGCTGTAGGGGCATTACACTGATTAACATGAAGCTGTAGTGGGGCCGATACAGCTTATTGAGCTGGGGAGAACACTGATAACCTCTTGGCTTAGCCACGCCCTGAAATGTGAAATGAAACGGAATATAACCTCCTATCTGTCGCTCTGGCTATGCCATGTCAACTTTAACATCTAAACTACTGAAGCAGGCCCATAGGAACAGGGGGGGGGGGGGGGGGGGGGGCTAGGGCACTTACCCCACCCCCCAAAGATGGCCAAAAATGCCGAATTTTCCTTATTTTACACTGAAATTTTAGGGAAAATCCAAATTAGGCCCCCCTTCCAAATATTCAGACACAGGGCTTCAGTCTCTCAAATATGAAATTGCTTGCTACTGGCCTGTGAAGTAAACATTGACTAAATCTAAGCACAAATCATAACAATGACATACAGAGGACATAAAATTTTGCGCATGATATATTACACATTCAAGCTAAATTATATAAATGCATAACTTTAATAAAACCACCAGTGCCCATATATGTAATTTGCCTGACATTCCATCATTTACAAGACATTCTTAGTCAGCACTGTCACATGGGCATGCATTTGCATAAGATTATTGAATTAAAGTAATCAATATTTATTAAAACCGTTTTAATCATAGAAAAGATAAAAGAAAATTCAGATTATCACAATTTACATCTTCACCTTTTTTGCAACGTTTTCAATACATTTACTTTTTAAAAATATCAATTTTCTGACTTTGTTCAGTTGGTAACATAATAAATTTTGTTGACTCTCTCCCAAACAAGACCTCGTTTTGACGTCCCTAATAGAATTGGCTTTGGACAAAATTTAGACAAAAGAAGAAAATGCTGATAATCAGCATTTTCTTTTTTTGTCTCAATGTTTTCTGTGCTAAAATATGAACAAATTTCACTTTAAGTGACACCTATTTTTTGTCTACAGCAGGTTTCAAACTGGACCACCCTTAAATTTTGTTGTTTGGGAAAGGGTCAAAGGACCTACATTATATGTGGATTTAGAAAAAGCCTAAAATTTTCTTGTTTTCATACCATTTCTACTGTCTCAATTTGCATTCAAATGCAAGACGCCACAATTATTGTCACAGCGAAGAATCCTGTGACACAATATTTTGTTTATTTCTTTTTTTAATAATTCTGTTAATATTTGACCATCTGGAAAAGAATTTGAAGCACAAAAGGCAGGAAAATAGCAGGAATTTGCTGAATGTGATCTTTTTACTCAAATTTTGGTTGGCCATCAATAACTGTTTTATGACCCATTGTTTTAAAGATCTACTTCATCCATCTAATTCCCAAAATTGTAATAATATGTATTCTGCCGCAGCCTTAGCGCAGTTGGAAGCGCATCTGCCTCTAGAGTTCAGCAAATATTCTTTCTGACTAAATGTCACCCACCAGTGGTTTGATATCGTTAAACTATGTGGGCGAGCAGCTGGAGGTTCAGTTAGGGTGTTGTGGTAGTACGGGTAAAAGAAACAACAGGAATCCATGGTTAGGAGCTCAGGGATTTTGTTTCCAGCGAGTCCCGAGTCCCTGACTCATATTTTTTTCTCAGGACTCATAGTAAAATATTGAGTGAGTCCCAGAATGCTAACATTTTCAATGTGTAATCGACGTTGTCTTACAAAGACTCCGATGTTTCAATATTGGACTTATTGTTTTGAGAACCAGTGAGTCCCAGGACTCTTCCGCATAAATTTGTAACAAAATCACTGGGCGCTCCAGCTGCCACGATATGACAATAGCAGTTGAAAACAGCGTAAAACCAAACCGAAATGTACAGTCAAACAAAGATGAACAGTATTCTCCGCTTTAAACAGTTTTCAAATCAGCCACATATTAACAGAATTATTCGAGTTTTTTTGCAATTGTTGTGTCACATGATTCCTCGATGTGATTGTACATATATACAGTCTATATTGTATCATTCAGAATTCTCACCTCAATTACTACAACTTCAACTAGATCATAAAAGTAGAAAGAAGTCTGATTAAAATAGAGTCATAAACTATCTGAGCAGTAATAAATCAAATGAACATTAAACCCTTTCAAAAACAAGAACTGAATTTGGATTCCTTAAAAGAAAAGGCTTGAGAAAACATTGAGACAAATGAAGAAAATGCTGATAAACAGCATTTTCTCCTTTTATCTCAATATTTTTTGGGCTATATGACACACAGATTGGCCTTTTGACATCATTCATATTGTCGTCTGCAGCAGATTTAAAATTCTAACACCCTAAAAAAATTTCGTTTGCGAAAGGGTTAAACCCTTTCAAAAACATCACAATTTTATACCTCACGGTGGGTAACCCATGTGACTTTTGGGAAGCGTTCACACCGAAAAAATCGTCCGCTTCAAGGTATTTTTTGTTTAATTTCTCAGCTTATACGCTACGGATTTTGACGAGATAAAGTGCACGGAACGCGCCTTTGAGAGGGTTATTCCCGGCTCTAACTCGCTCCGCTCCAAATCCAGTGGTTTCTTCAAACATTCGAGCCAAAATATTTTTAAGTGCAAAACGAAAGTGGGAAGCGTTCACACGCTTGAATGCTTGTACCCCCTCTATCAGAGACAAAGAAGGCTGCTTGCAAAAACTGGGGGTACAAATTCATTTAAAAAAAACATTTGGAAGTTGTTTCAGACTGGTGTAAATTCAAAGGTGTTGCAGACGACAATTTCATGTGACTGAAATTTTACTTTTTTGGGGCTTTTGTATAGAAAACATCGTGGGAGTTGGCTTGTTGCAAGTAATTTCTCCATTTCCTATGATGTTTTCCAAAGCTTTTATCTTGTGAGACACCAAGAGGCATCACTGTGTGGTGATGGGTTAAATAGGGTCAAACACCATTTTAACCCTTTTCCATGGCTTTATTCTTAACAGGTCCAGATTCAAAGATTTTGTCAATTACAATTTATGGAATTGAATGGAATTTAACCTGAAGTAATTTGGGTGGAATTGCTCTTATGAGAAATTTGGGCTGAACGCATCAGTCAATCGTCTCACTTAGATCAGGGTGTCCAAAAACCTCAAAATGGGGGGTTTTTACCCCCTAAATGAATTTTGTACCCCCAGTTTTTGAAAGCAGCCTTCTTTGTCTCTAATAGAGGGGGTACAAGCATGCACTTAACCCTTTCCTTGACGTCCCTCATTTAAAAGGCTTGGGAAAACATTGAGGCAAAAGAAGAAACTGCTGATAACCAGCAGTTTCTCCTTTTGTTTCAATATTTTCTGTGCCATATTTTACACAAATCCTATCTTTAATAACATCTATTTTGACATTTGTGGCAGTTTTTGAAGTGGATCACCCCAAGATTTTGTTGTTTGGAAAAGGGTTAAAGTATGGTTTGTACCCCCAGATTTGAAAGTCAGCGGAAACCCTGTTAGATGATGTTGGAGAGCGAAAT
The DNA here is from genome assembly GCA_963680895.1 of Fragum sueziense. NCBI lineage: Eukaryota > Metazoa > Mollusca > Bivalvia > Cardiida > Cardiidae > Fragum > Fragum sueziense. Next base: position 6,998,784 of record OY804607.1, read on the forward strand.
AGTTACTTCATACGAATTGTGTTGATTCTTCAAGTAAATTTTCATCAAAATTAGTCACTCATTTTAGGAGTTGCACTTAAAAAATACAGGCCAATATTCCGATAAAATTATCAAAGTCAATTATCTCTCTTAGATGACTTCTAAAAAATTGCTTTATGCCTTTCTCCATGTTGTGTTGGTCATTCATGTAAATTTTCATCATGGCAAACTGTTTACGAAGCAACTAGAGTTGTGCATACAAGAAGTCTGGACAGATGGACTTAGCGACAGAGACAGTTTCCTATGTACCAACCCGCCCCTCTGCCCCAATTTGTACATACATTTCTAACACCATCAGGGTTCCCACTGACTTTTAAATCTGGGAGTGCAAACGGTCATTTTTTAGCATACTTGCACCCCCCTCTATATGAAACATAGAAGGCTGCTTGCAAAAATTGGGGGTGCAAGATTCAATTTTGGGGGTGCTTGGGAACCCTGACCATATGTCTTAATTGGAGAGAACCCTATAAGCATCCCAGGAGTTCTGAAATCCATTGTCTGAGTTGCCAAGGTTGTCCCAAAGAGGTTATGAATAAGTAAACAGAGTTTCCATTTACGACGTAAAAGTATCTGTATACGCATGGAAATCAGCTCGGACGCAAAATTTTTATACTTGTCGTGTCCATGGGACGCAAAATAAAATGAGAGGCAAAAACAGTGTATTTTCATACATCTTACGCAGAAATGTCAGATAACTAGCGAAGACAATCCAAAATGTTTCAAAGTACGACAGATTTGAAGCAAAGTCACCGGTTTTCCAAAGTTACTATAAATAGACTTCGCCAACGTCTAACCGAAAAGTTGCGATTGTTGGGATTCTCGCTTTTTCGTATGGTACCCGAACTGTCTAAAATATTGTTTGTGGGCAATGTGATAGCCGGAAACAAACTGTTACTTTCATTTTGTAAATAATAATGGCTTCTCAAACAAAGAAAAAGAAACACTCTTTTCAAGACCAGTGGCTTGCCGATCCGGCGTTCAAAGACTGGCTGATAAAAGCTGCTGCAGATCACAAAATTTGTTATAACTTAGGTGTAAAACTTGAGAATATCTCGGAAAACATTGAGGCAAATTGAAAAAATGCTTATTATTAGCAGTTTCTTCTTTTGCTTTTTAAAATGTTTCCCCAAGCCACTTTAACTGGGAATATCAAAACTAGGTCTTGTATTGGAAAGGGCTTTTAAGCCCGTTCAAGTACAACAATTAATTTTAAGATGTTTTGTGGAAGTCAAAATTGGACTCAACTGAAAGTGGTTGGGACTCAACTTTTTCTACTGCACTGGGTCCAAGGGACTCAATATTTTGTTATGTAAATGGAAACACTGAGTAAAATTTGCCAACATTTTGCTCTCAATCGTTCATACGGACAACTGACATAAATTTGTCAAACAAACAAATACGGACAAGTAGCCAATTTAAAGATTTCGGAACCCGTGCATCCAATTTGAAGGGTGATGTGACCAATTGGAAGCTGAAGAGGGTAACTAATGTTGAAAGAATAGAAAGTGCAACAATTCCTATCGACGCCTGTATAAAGCCTTTTTAAACAATTTGTAGCATAGGATCTTTTTATTAAAAACTAATTACAGTGGCCGACTTTGTTTGAGAGTACAGTTGTAGTGACGTTGTGTTGAAACACCCGGCTAGCTCAGTGGTTAGAGCGTCCGACTAGTAATCCGGGGGTCGTGAGTTTGAATCCCATGTCGGGTGCACTTTTTCCTCTCATATTTACTCATAGTTTAATGAGCCATTTTTTGGAACCAGCACTCTTTGATCAATTAGTTTCACCCCCATTCTGTGTCAGCCAATCAAAATCTTTGTTTACCTCATCTCTGATGGTCCACTGTTTTCATTCCGGTGTAATCAAATGGCTCGTTATCCTGGCCTATTTTTATAGGTCCATTTTTTATGGTAACCGTAAGAGTACAGTATTGCTGCGTAAATGACGGCAAATAGCTTGGGCTATTTGTGTTCGTTTGGAGCTATAGCTAAGCGATTGGTCTGAAACGAAGTCAGCAAGTGTCTAAGGGTCAAGTACTGTATTCTAATGATTTTTCTGCTTCAATCTCTTTCGCAAAAATGTGAGGGTCGAAGGTCGCAGCACACTTAATCAGACCCTAAAAGACAAATAATTATGCTAGTTTTGAAATGTGCTATTAAAATACATCCCAATGTGCCTTACAAAACTGGCCATTCTTATTCAAAACAATCTGCAACTTATGATCAACAGGTGGGGTCAAATGAAAATGGTGTCTTACTTGAATTGACGTTTCTTTCATTTGCATGGCAACGGTCTCTCGTATTCTTGCAGCATCTCCACGTTTGTGGAGAGCCTGTGTGAACTTTCTATCAGCCATTCTGCAGCCGGTAAGTTGTTTGATGCAAATTTAGGTTAGGATGTCACACGGAAGTTGGACATCGCCGCCATTTTGATTCAGAGTGAGGAAAGGGAGATTACTGCGGCGGTATAAATGGTAGTGGCTAGAGATACGGGCCCGTATCCCTAGCCTATGGGGGCTAGAGATACGGACCCGTATCTCTAGCAAAACCCCCCATGTTTCACTAGAGATACGGGCCCGTATCTCTAGTGAAAACAAGGGGTTTTTGCTAGGGATACGGGTCAAACGACTTCCGGTCTTACATACGGGCTAACTTATCGCGTCAATTATGAAAAATCGATAATAATGATCCTTTCCCAAACTGCGAAATTTAGACTACGTTTTGAAATTAGTTTCAGACGACACATTATAGTCTTTAGGCAAATGTCTCACTTACAAAATATTGCAGGGAAAATTGCTGAAACTATTTCTTTTTGTTTGATAAAGGTTTAAAATGGAAATTATTTATTTCATAGATATCTTATCTCGTTATTCATACACTTTATGCCGTGTGTATTAACCCTTTTGTTTGTTAACCCATTACCAAACAACAAAATTTTGGAGTTGTCCAAATTCAAAGATGCTGCAGACGGCAATATGAATTGAATGAAATTTCACATTCTTTGATCTTTCTTTGTAGAAAAAAAAATGTGGGAAATGAAGAAATTGCTTGTTACAAGCAGTTTCTTCATTTTCCACAATGTTTTTCAAAATCATTATTTTAAAGTGATTTAAAAAGAGTCATTGTGTGGTAATGGGTTAATATCATTCTTGTTTGACAAGCTACTGTAAATGTGGATAAGGCGGATCTAGGGGCTTCGGGGGGCTCAAACGGCCGATTCTTTCACTTTTATGCAGAAATTCAGCCAAAATTGTGTGATACTAGGAAAACAAACTCGGGCTATGTGTACATTCGAATCCGCTTAGCCTCACCGAAACTCTGGATCCGCGGTAGTCAGAAATATGATTCAGTTGATCATATGCAGATCTGTATAAGCCTACCCGCCTCCAGATCTATGAGAAAATTAACCGACTGTTAATTAAATTAAACTGTTAATTTTGAATATCTCGTATATCTAGACCTCCTTTTATCATGTAATAGAGTAATAAGAGTAAGGGAATAATAAAGGGTGTTTATGTCCATAAGGAACGAGTTCATTATCACCTGCTAAATTTTCTGTACATCTTTTCATCTAAAAAAAAACATTTTTAATAAAAAAAATAATTAATAAGTACATTGGCATCCACCTATTGCGTTTACCTGTTTATCCGATTAAGATACATCTTATTTCATACAGTAACATCTGAGACTGACCAGTTGTAGGTCATCTTCACTGACTCTGGGATTTCCACAATAAATATCTTATTTCTTCGTCAATTTTCAAGCGATTTGTTGCATGTACCTCGCCTTACTGAGTTTTAAAAAATATAGTAATACATCTGAGCAAAGAGCTTAGTAAGGTCGGGTAGGCTATATGCACCAAACCGCTTGAAAATTTACTCTAAAAGAAGGGTTAATTAAAAAATTCATACCTGAAGCGTGGTTAATTTGGCCGAAGTTGTTATCAATTCGTTTTCTGGTCGGTTGAGATCAAATTGTGAAAAAGGTAAAAGGATTCCATAAATAATCCATATATCTGATGAAAAGGCTCAGTAAGGCGGCGTACATGCAACAATCCTTTTGAGAATTGACGCAGAAAAAAAGGTTATAGCAAAATATTTGACCAGAATTGAGATTTTAATTTCGTCTGTAGTCGTTATCCATCCCATGAAGCACAATCTCCATCGCGTGACTGCATTCAGACCATAAATTGGATGATAAATATGAGGTGTGTGTAATTTTGCAGCTCCAAAATGTTAAAGCATGGGGAAAATGATGGTTTTCATCACTTTCTCCATAAATCTCCTTTATCTCAATATTTTCCAAAGATTTCAGTTCTAACAAAGTTTAAATCGAGACACGTTCGGGGAAGAGGTATGCGTATTTACTATTTACCGCTTCCAATGAAATGACTTTGATACAGGCGTTTTCTTTTAGTCCACCAATGGTGGTAACCTTTCGAAGAGAGTCATGGGCGACAAAAAAGGGTTTTCAAAATAATGAAATATATAGACGATACTGTTGATGGAAAAGGAAAAAAGTAACTTTACTATTTTTATCTTTTCCCTCAACAGTTTACCATTTCACCCTTTCCCAAATATTAAGACAATTGACTGGTCCTAAGTTGTCCAATTGCAAAATTTTGCGTTTCATGCCACATACAAAATACTTTGGTTAGGAAACTCGCATCCAACATGAACGGCATCAAGCTGAGATAAGAACATGATTAATTTCATCAATCTATTTAAATTTTAATCACTCATAACGTACGTAAAAAACATTATTTGTTCTAGGAATTGGATAATCTAACAAATAGATTTTAACGCTGCGTTCAAAAAATTATCGATTACATTTCGACTGCTGGTGCACATAACCAATTGTTCCTACCAGTAGGCCTATTTATCCATAACAGTAGGCATACAAACGCAATATTTGCCTACGATCGAAGCTGTCCATTCGGCGTAGGTGAATCATTATACAAAAATTTCACTGCATTATTGAGAGACGAATAGCATAACTTCTGTCAAACTTCATGAAGAACATTTGCCGAGCAACGGATAGAACCAATGATCCCAGGATAATGTCGGACGTTATCGGCTGCACTACCAACCCTCTCTCTAATGACAAGATTTGAAAACAGTTCTTGTTTTGGAATGTGTTGAGGATGTCAAGTAGCCTATCACATTAATTTGGAATGTGTAAAAAGAAGTATGAGAAGTCGGTAAAAAAGCGAAAATTGTTCGCGGTAGGGTAAATATTGAGTTAGTATTATGTAATAAAGACAAGTTTGGGTGTTGATCGTGGACAGATTTCAATTAGCCTAGTCCCGGTGATTCATGAAGGGATAATATAAACAGCTGAAAAGGGGGACACAAAACAACAAAAATAACAAAGGTTACGTATAATAACATGATAATTAATGAACTCGTTTATCGTGATTATACACAAATGATAAAAGGCAAGGGGTAGCGAACTGGGTATGCTATTCGCTGAGAAATTAAGGCAATAGACTATACTTTCTTGACGCAAACCTTAGAGTTTCTTGCCAAACAAGAATAGCCCTTAGGCTAATATTAAAACAAACAAAAGGGTTAATAGGCCCTACACATGTCACATGTGTGAAACCATTGCCATTGATAAATTTGCTAATAGTTAGCACCTTCTTGTCAAAAGATGATAAAAATACCATGAGATAAATCTAATAGACTATTGAATTAATAGGCTATAAAGTTTAAATTCTAATACGTTCCTTTCAGCAATTTCTCCATTCTTCCGACATTTACCCTGTAATAGGCCTATCGCCTGTAATTTCAAAATGTATTATATAGTCTAAATTTCGCAGTTTGGGAAAGGATCAGTATTATCGATTTTTCATAATTGACGCGATAAGTTAGCCCGTATGTAAGACCGGAAGTCGTTTGACCCGTATCCCTAGCAAAAACCCCTTGTTTTCACTAGAGATACGGGCCCGTATCTCTAGTGAAACATGGGGGGTTTTGCTAGAGATACGGGTCCGTATCTCTAGCCCCCATAGGCTAGAGATACGGGCCCGTATCTCTAGCCACTTCCTAATTGGTAAAAATAAAATTATGGCTGCATTGCTGAAGAAAAGAGCTTTGGCTGAATATAGCCAAGTTATCCAGGTATAAAATGTTTTATTTTCCGAGATAAAGTCGTTTGCCTTCATCTATAATCAACGTACCGTTCTAAATAGTACTTTACATAGACCTACAATTGTGTACTTTTTCGTACCCAAGTTGATTCGACCCAAAGTGAAAAAAAATGTCTTTATCCCAGAGTTATGTGCAAAGACTGAAGATACATGTACCATCTTTTACTCACAGTAACAAACACCTTTCATTTTGTGCGCCTTTGCAATCAAGACAAATTGTCAGTTATAGAATGGATCAATTAAAGGGGTACCAGCTCGGCTGTCGAAAATGCAAATGGCAGGGTGCCACTAAAATACGAAAAGACCCCATTTTTTGCGAAAAGGACCGAAAAGACCCAATTTTTTGCGAAAAGGACCGAAAAGACATTTGGCTTTGCGAAAAGGGCCCTTGAAAGCCATAAATTTACATTTTTAAAACATAAATTGCTTTTCATTTTGGTCTATCTTTGCTCTAAATGAACCCCTCACTTTATCTATCCACCAATCACTTAATTTTAATTTATTTTGATTTTTTTTTCAAGAAATTTAGGTAAACTTAAAACTGTATTATAGTTTGTCGTTTTAAGCTCGAGATAAAAGAATATCTTCTTTAAATTTACTTATTTTTAATGGGAAAAAATATTAAAAAGATTAAATTTTAACTTAAATTTTACAGGGCATCTTTTCATTTCAACTAGATCAGCAAAAATGAAAGAAATATTGATAGCCATGTTGATTGGACGATCGATCGATTGATCAATTGATTTATTGATTGATTGATTGATTGGTTGGTTGGTTGATTGATTGATTGATTGATTGATTGATTGATTGATTGATTGATTGATTGATTGATTGATTGATTGATTGATTGATTGATTGATTGATTGATTGATCGATTGATTGATTGATTTGTTTTGATTGATTGAGTTCTTGATTGATTGAGTAATTGATTGAGTGATTGATTGATTGGTTGCCTTCTGATTGACTTTTTGCTGGTGGATTGATTGATCTATCAACTAATTGATTGATTCCTTCATTTATTTATTTATTTATTTATTTATACATGACACTAAACAGGCAATTTATTTACTTGTTAAAAAATGTGTATTTGTTAATTAATTGATGTAATATAATTGTTCTGATGACTTGATTGATTGATTGATTGGTCAATTAATTGTTTGGATGATCGATCGATTGATTGCTCGATTGATCGAATAATTGTTAAATTGATTGTTTGAATGATTGTTAAATTGATTGTATGATTAGTGGTTCAATTGATTTATTGATTAATTGATTGATTCGTATTTTAGTGGCACGGATGAATCAATGATGATCTAAATCATTGATTCATCCACCCAATAATTCGATCGTACACTTCTTCCTTATTTATTCATTTGTTTCCTCTCTCGCTCATCTATTCATTCATTAATTTGTTCCCTCTCTTGCTCATCTATTCAATCATTCATATGTTCCCCCCTCTCGCTCATCTTTCCATTTATTGATTTGTTTCCTCTCGTGCTCAATTCATTCATTCAGTCATTCATTTGTTCATTCTCTGGCTCATCCATATATCCATTCATTCATTTGTTCCATCTCTCATTCATTCATCCATTCATTCATTCATCCATTCATTCATTCATTTGTTCCATCTCTCGCGCTCATTCATTCATGCATTTGTTCCGTCTTTCATTCATTCATTCAGACATTTATTCGTTCCCGCTCTCACATTAATTCATTTGTGCCTTCTCTCATTCATTCATTCTTCCTCTCTCATTCATTCATTCATTTGTTCCATCTCGCGCTCATTCATTCATTTGTTCGCTCTCGATCCCACTCATTCATTTGCTCCCTCTCTAATTCATCAATTCATTCCTTTGTTCCCTCTCGCGCTCATTCATTCGTTCATTTGTTATCTCTCTAAAAAATCATTCATTCATTTTATCATTCATTTTTTACCTCTCGCGCTCAATCATTCATTCATCCGTTCATTTGTTCCGTTTTTATTCATTCATTCATTCATTTCTTCCTCCCGCGCCAATTAAATCATTCATTTCCTGTCTCTCATTCATTCTCCCATTTTCCTGTCTCTCATTCATTCATTCATTTGTTGCATCTCGCGCTCATTCATTTATTCATTCATTTATTTTCCTCTCTCTCATTCATTTATTTATTTATTCATTCATTCATTTGTCCCCTCACGCTCATTTATTCATTCATTCATTTGTTCACTCTCTCATTCTTTCATTTGTTCCCTCTTGCGCCCATTCATTCATTCATTTATTCATTCATTCATTTGTTCCCTCCGGCGCTTATTTACTCATTGATCAGACCAGATGGTCACGAGTTACATGCCCTTGAATTGGACAAAATTTCCGTTTCGACTATTTTCGATGTTATGTACACTCTAGCATTTACAATTATTGACTAATCAAGATGAAATGTTGGTGATCATAAGATCTGAAGATGAAGTTCAAATTTTGGTCTGATCAGATCAAAAAATCATGAGTTATGTGCCCTTAAATCTAAAAAAAAAGCTGTTTTCGACTTTGTTTTAAGTCTAACAAACACTAATATTGACCAATTAAGACAAGACTTAGACATAATGTTCCAGTTGGTCAACATAAGATTCTGGATGATCTAGAAATTCAGTGTAGTTGAACAAGAAGTTGTTGAATTATCTGCCCTTGAATTTGATGAAAATGCTGTTTCTGACCTTTTATTTTACTCTAACATCCACAAATAGTATATGACCAATCAAGACGAAACTTGGACACAATATTGGTAACCATAAGTTTGTTTTCAGTCTAAGTAACAGATATTAATTAAGGTAGTCCACCCCTAATGAGATTCACGCATCGTCGGAATTATTCGGCCGACGTCGAAATCATTCGGCGGTTGCAACTTTCTTTGGTCAATTTTAAGGCACGCATGAATATGTTCAGATACATATCGACAACGCTCGCAAAAAGCCGATGTTTTATGAATCTCAAATGGCCACATTACGGGTATTCTACCTTAAAATGATTATTGAATATTTTCTGCAGTCGTTGCGTCATGTGATTCACCGCCGTGATATAGATCAATGGAGATTGTTTGGATGGGTGTTTAAGATAGAATACCCGTAATGTGACAATTCTGAGATTAATAAAACATCGGGGTTTTTGGAGCGGCGTCGTTACATATTCGAACCTATTCGGGCGCGGTCGTCGAAAGTTCCACCGCCGAATATTTTCGACGTCGCCTGAATAATTTCGACATCGCCCTAATCTCATTAGGGGTGGACTACCTCAACCTGTGACAAAATTGTGGCTTAGGCTTGGGTCAGGTGAGCGATTTAGGATCATCATGGTCCACTTGTTATATATCTTTCATAAAATTAACCGTAACAATTTACAATATATGGAATCAGTACGAAATAGTCAAAATCCGGTCCTTCACATGAATTTGATAGGCGTTAAGCCGTTTGAGCGGGTGGCATGAATTAATTAACCATTTATAGTCAAGCAGATGGATGGTAATTAAACAACGATATGACAGTCATGTGTTAATCGGAAAGCAATAAAAAGCAGATATCAAACAATATCTGTTTAATCTACAATCAATCGATCGATCAATCAATCAATCAATCAATCAACTTATCGATCAACCAATCGGCGATTCAATCAATCAATCAACTTATCGATCAACCAATCGACGAATCAATCAATCAATCAACTTATCGATCGATCAACCAATCAACGAATCAACCGTTCAAACAACTTATCGATCGATCGATCAGTCAATCGACGAATCAATCAATCAATCAATCAATCAATCAAGTCATCAGAACAATTATAATACATCAATTAATCAACAAATAATATTTCTTTAACAAGTGAAAAAAATACCGATTAGTGTTACAGTATGTATAAAAAAATGAATAAATGAAGGAATTAATCAATCAATCAGTAGATTGATCAATCAATCCACCAATAAAAAGTTAACAATTGGCAATCATCATGGCTATCAATATTTCTTTTATTATGCTCCCCGAAAAATTTTCGGGGGAGCATATAGTCGCCATGCTGTCCGTCCGTCCGTGTGTCCGTGTGTCCGTCCGTCCGTCCGTCCGTCCACAGCCATATCTCAGCAACCCTTAAGCCAAATTCAACCAAACTTCACATGTTAACTCCCAGGGATAATCCCTAGGGACCTTTTTCTCCGTTTGTTAAATTTGAGGTTGCGTCATGGAAAAAGGGGCCTTAATGTAAAAATTAGATTTTCTCCAATTTCTCTTCATCCAATGGGCAGAATTTAATGAAATTTTGTACTTTTGTGATAAATGGGATGTTCTAGACCATATTATATAAATAATGTGTGTACAAAAAATCTGTCATGGGAAAAGGGGGCTTAATGTATGATAATTTGTCCGTCCGTCCATCCACAGCCATATCTCAGCAACCCTTGGACCAAATTCAATGAAACTTCACATGTGAACTACCAGGGATAATTCCTAGGGAATTTTTTCCTCCGTTTGTTAATTTGAGGCTGCGTCATGGAAAAAGGGGCCTTAATGTATAAATTAGATTTTCTCCAATTTCTCTTCATCCAATGGGTAGAATTTAATGAAATTTTGTACTTTTGTGATAAATGAGATGTTCTAGACCATATTATATAAGTAATGTGTGTACAAAAAATCTGTTATGGGAAAAGGGGGCTTAATGTATGATGATTTTTATTTTGTGACAAACACTTATTCGGGGAGCATAATCCGTCTATGACGGCTCTTGTATCTAATTGGTTTCTGATACATGTATAGCATGCTAAATGTATCTGTATTTAAGTCGTCAAAACAATGACTTTTGTAAATGGTTATCAATTAAAGATGCATGCATTTGTTTTTAACCCTTTCCCATACTGACATGGTTTTGGCATCTTCGGTAGAATTAATTTGAGTGAAAAGAAGAAACTGCGGATAATCAGCAATTTCTCCTTTAACCTCAATATTTTGTAAGCTATATATAATCTTTTATAGCTATTTCCTTTGTATAAATGGTAAAAATATAGAGATATTTTATGTGTGTAAGAGAAAATACAAAAACACTGAATGAATCTTGTTATCTATATATTATCTAAGTTGAATTTATGATAACGTTATTGCATGTATTAGGGCTTTAGAACGAATGTGCAATTGTTGTATATTTCAAAGCAATTTTATATAATGAAAAATAATGTTTTAAAGATGATCCTTGTGTTTTGTTCTGTTTTGTTTTTACTTAACCCTTTCCCAAACAAGGCCTGGTTTTGACGTCTCTGGTAGTAATGCCTTGTGAAAACACTGAGTCAAAAGGAGAAAATGCTGGTAACCAGCATTTTCTCCTTTTGCCTCAATATTTTCTTTGTCATGCCGTAAACAAATTTTATCTTTATTGGCATTTATTTTCCTGTCTGGAAACCATGGACAATCCCAAAATTTGAGTGTTTGGGAAAGGTTAAAAAGCACAGAACCTTCATGTAATCTTCTGAGAATCTATGGGGTTTAACAAAAAAAAAAAAAAAAAAAAAAAAAAACCAGCCAATAGAAACTATTAAAAGTCGACCTGTGCAAATTTATTATTTCTAAAGACGAGCTTGTATTGAAAACCGAAATAGAGAAAGCTTTTGATATTGTCTTGGCAAAGGTTTAAATTTCAATAACCAATGTTTTCCACTTTTTTCTCAATATCTTTCGAATAACACTTTCGGGCGTGGGGCTTGTTTTATATTGTCACATCAGACCAGAAATGTTTCAGACGATAAATTCAAGTGAATGACGATATTTTACAATTGTTAGTCTCTACATGTAGAAAACATGGATAATCAGCATTTTCTTCTTGTGGCTCAATTTCTTTTACAATATCAACCCCAACCTCAAATATATACAGGTATCTGATAGTATAAATAGCATTTTTAGAAAAATAAAACAGTTCATGGTTTGCACGAAATGTTTGATATGTAATGTTTGGTGAAAAACTGGTATATATCGCTGCTTTTCAACAAAAACATCGTAACTGCAGCTTTAAACAAGCTGCATTTACGAGGTTTTTTGTTGAAAAGCTATGGTATTTAGTTTACAATTCTTCATAGTTTCTTCTATAGCAACATCGTCCAGCTATGTAAACAACCATAACCATGGCAACCAACACTCCTAGACCAATACCCACATATATGTACGTGTTTCCTTTGTTGTGATGTTTATCTTCCGAGCATTCTGTCACTGAAATCATGATGAAAAATAAATAAATATTTCAGTTACCATGGCAACCAGCACTCCTAGACCAATACCCACATATATATACGTGTTTCCTTTGTTGTTATGTTTGTCTTCCGAACATTCTGTCACTGAAATCATGATGAAAAATAAATAAATAACCATTACCATGGCAACCAACACTCCTAGACCAATACCCACATACATGTACGTGTTTCCTTTGTTAGCTCCACTGGCCGAAGGCCAGCGAGCTATTGTCATGGCGTTGTGTCCGTCGTGCGTGCGTGCGTCCGTCCGTCCGTGCGTCCGTCCGTCCGTCCGTTAACTTTTTCTTTAAAAATCTTCTTCTCAGAAACTACTGGACCAATTTTAATTAAATTTCACAGAAATGTTCCTTGCATAGCCCTCTTTCAAATTCCTTCAAAGAATTCAATTCCATTGAAAACTCTGGTTGCTATGGTAACAAATACGAATTTTTAGAAAAAACTTAAAAAATCTTCTTCTCCCAAACAACTTATCAGATTTCTTTGAAATTTGACAGGCATGTTCCTTTGGTGACCCTTTTTCAGATTCCTTGAAGAAATTTTGATAATTCGAAAAACATGGCCGCTGTGGGCGGGGCTTATTTTCCATATATGGCGCATAGTGTAATTTTAAAAAATCTTCTTCTCAAAAACTACTGGACCAATTTTAATTAAATTTCACAGAAATGTTCCTTGCATAGCCCTCTTTCAAATTCCTTCAAAGAATTCAATTCCATTGAAAACTCTGGTTACATTTGTCAAAAAATGTGGCCGTGGCAGGGAGAAAGGGGCTTATCAGACTTAAAGAAATCATAAGAAAATTCTTTAAAAATCAACCATTGGGCCAATTTGAGCCAAACCTGGCAGGAATGTGCCTTGAGTCATTCTCTTCCAAATTTGTTCACAAATTCTTACATTTGTCCAAAAATGTGGCCGTGGCGGGGAGAAAGGGGCTTATCAGACTTAAAGAAATCATAAGAAAATTCTTTAAAAATCAACCATTGGGCCAATTTGAACCAGACTTTGCAGGAATGTTCTTTGAGTCTCTCTTTTCAAAATTTATTCACAATTTTTTACATTTGTCTAAAAATGTGGCCGTGGCAGGGAGGAAGGGGCTTATCAGACTTTAAGAAATCATAAGAAAAATCAACCAGTGTGCCCAATTGAACCAAACTTTGCAGGAATGTGCCTTTAGAGTTCTATTTAAAATTTGTTCACAAATTTTTATATTTGTCAAAAAAATGTGGCCGTGGCAGGGAGAAAGGGGCTTATCAGACTTAGAGAAATCATAAGAAAATTCTTTAAAAATCAACCATAAGGCCAATTTGAACCAGACTTTGCAAGAATGTTCTTTGAGTCTCTCTTCAAAATTTATTCACAAATATCAAGATTTGGCTGCCGCTGTGTAAGGCTTACAAGAAATCATGGGATAATTCTTCCACTTTAACCAGTGGAGCGATTCAGGCCCTCCTGGGCCTCTTGTTGTGATGTTTGTCTTCCGTACATTCTGTCACTGAAATCATGATGAAAAATAAATAAATATTTCAGTTACCATGGCAACCAACACTCCTAGACCAACACCCACATATATGTACGTGTTTCCTTTGTTGTGACGTTTGTCTTCCGAGCATTCTGTCACTGAAATCATGATAAAGAATAAATAAATATTTCAATTACCATGGCAACCAACACTCCTAGACCAATACCCACATATATGTACGTGTTTCCTTTGTTGTGATGTTTGTCTTCCGAACATTCTGTCACTGAAATATCAGGATTAAAAAGGCATGACCCAAGATCTGGTAAACTGTCTGTAAACATATTATAGACTAGCGTGTAGTAAAGCCTCTCTTACAACCGGTCGTGCGTGCTCCTGCGTGCAGTCTGCGTCTAAAACGTAGGCCTACGTTTAGTCGTGCGATGCACAATTTTGGTGGACGCAACCACGATGCAGACTGCACGCAGCAAAGATTTGACCGGAAATTCTTTGCTACGACCATTCTGCATATTTTAGAACGCCATGAGCACGCAAGACATTTAAGTGCGGAGCACGTACGACAGGCATGCGTGTGACGCAGGGAACGATATACTGAAATTCCAGAAAATTCACAAAGAATGCGTACTTTTCTCGAAAGAGATTCATACTTTTGACCTACTTTGAATGTACAACCCGTCGTGCGTCTGTATAAATCGTACGATTTTGCAGTTTTAAAACGTACGATTTAAAAAGACGCACGACGGGTTGTAAGAGAGGCTTTACGTGTGTTCAAGTCACGACACGACATGAAATCACATGACACAATTACAACAAATGCATATTTTTTTCTATATTTCTATTAATGAGTGACCGCTTAGAATTCAGTTTGATTCAGAGGTGTAAAAGATTCGGATATTTGTAGGATGTGATTGACATTTTTTTAACAGCAGGGGGGAGGGGCGGGGGTTTGGGGGGGGGGGAGGGAGGGGGGTCATATAAAAAGATCATTTGAATTCAGCAAGCCCCTGGCGTTTTTTCGCCTTCTCTGCTTCGTTTAATTTTTCAAATCGATCATAATTATGTCAACAGAATTAGATCTATTGAAAAATGTCGAAAATGTTGCATCACGTGATTCCCCACCGTGAAAATAATTCGACGCGGTAGTAGTAGTAGATAATGTTGTCAAAGGGTCATTATAAAGTTCGAATTTTAGACCATTTAAAGTTATATAAGTAAGTCTTAAATATAAAACAGTTCCTGTTAAAGATAGAATGGTTGGGGAGTAGCATCATTTGGGGAGTATTTGGATAAATGTGACCCGAAATGCTACAATTGGCCTGCCTTCTGGACGGTGAGAAAAGTAATTGCGGACTGCACAGATCGACTATGATTGCCTTGTGGTAATTTTCTAGATCTAGTTCTTCTCTTTCTTACTTAATATTCAATTTCAAAATGCAAGACCTGGTTGACGCCTGCTAAAACTGTTTTGACCTTATTGGACTTTCCAGGAGATATATAATTCTTACTGTGACAAGTCACAAATGCTCAGCTCAAATCTTACCTATATTTGAGAATACAGTGTTGGGATTATTCTGGAAGGCTACATATTGTAAGTTGCTGATCGTCAGACTAGTCCCGTATCCTAGATCTATCTTACGATCGGCGTTACATACGTAAGAACCGTTAATATTCGCTTCAAACATCTTTTTCTTCACGGATTTGCTTAGTCGGACGATGCCATTGGCTGGAATGAAATAAGAAAAAATAATTATATCATTGACATGAATATCAAAATGAAATATGTTGCATATCCATTGAAACAAAGGCTTGTGCATATAAGATTGGTCCATCAATTATACAGTCAACTATTTTCCGAACTATCCTTTGACGTCCCTTATATGCTTATAAAGTTTATAATTAACACAAATCGTAATAAAGAATTTACTTCATTTCGAGAAAGGCTACTCATGTTGGATAGAAAACGTTTGAAAAAAACGTTTGAATAAGAGGGTTGTTCGTAAATGACAAACATCATTTTATCATTAATGTAATTGGTATGTTGGTTTTTTTCTGTCATATACTCATTTCTGTCATATAATCATTTTGCATCGAATTAAGAAATAGATCTGCGTGGTTTGTCTATGCCGAAGACTTATAAATGCATTTAAAGTTCGTATAGGTCCCGATAAATGACCAGACAGGGCATCTCTACCTTATACAAGCTAGAGATACTCAGCCCGGTCATTTATTGAAACCTACAATCAAATCGAGTAACAAAAGCAAAAAGCGATTGTTCAGTGCGATTGTTCCACCAATTTCTTCAAGACCACGAATTACCTTGTTTTGGGTCAATAGCCGGGAAATACGAAGTATTACTGGCTGCTGTTGTATTATACAAGTACTGAAGATACAGATGGCTCCACCAGTAGTTCATCCGGGCATCTCCATCAACATTGCCCACAATTCCGTGGTCTATATTATTACCCACAATTCCGTTGTCTATTTTACCCATAATGCTGCTCTCTGTTTTGAGGGTGATGTTCATTTGCCAGTTGTTATAGAATGTAATGTAAAGAACCTCTACAGAAGCATTTCCACAGCTTCCATTCACAGAGTTGATGTCGTTTACGGAGAATACCACAGATTTGTTCTGAAACACAACAAATATAATTGGTCAGCCTGCCCAATAGATAGATAAAATGATGCGTACGCTAATCTTTGAATGTATTCATTGTATTTCTTTACTAAATAAGATAGACAACAAATATTCTAATCAAAACTTCCAGCGCGCCATTTGGTTTTAGTAAAAAAAAATGCAAATACGATATAGGCCTATATCATGACGTAATAAAAACAATTATTGTATGGCAGTGGACAGTATAATTGTGAAAATGTTACCAATATTTTAGCAAGAAATTATTGGAATTGACACAAGTTTCATAATGCTTCCGATTTCAATTTTAGAATTGGTTTGGAGGTATTTTACAAAGCATCGGTTGCAAAGCATTGACATAAGCCTTTCTTTCGAAATTCCTGTCATACATACATACATTGTCTGTGTTCTGAAAACATTATCAAAGTATACAGTCGACACTCGTTGTGTCGAAGTCGAAGGGGTCGTCAAAATACCTCGACATATCCGGAGTTCGAGTCATCCGATTTTGTTCAGTTTTAAATTAAATGCCAAATGGTTAATTTTTGTAGCCCATCGAGTGCGTTTATAATTGAAAGTTGAAAATATAGTAGGAAAAGGAAAGAAATTGCTCGAAACGAGCAATTTCTATCCTTTTCCTACTAAATTTCAATTGCCATATTTATTTCGAAATTATTTTGTTTAAACCTCTTTATATCTACTGGCGAGAACAGGCCAGACGTTCACTTCGACTTAAGCGGAAATTCGACATTTCTAATAGCGACATAACGAGTGTCGACTGTATTTTCAGACTCACCGTTCCCGGCGTTGATGTTGGATACGATATATTCAACTGAAAGTTTCCAACCATCTTCATACAGGCCGTGTTGAAGGCCTGACTTGTAGGTTTGGAAGGATCGTCCGGTATAGGGGGCTGTGTTGGACGAGTACTCAGATGCGTTGAATGGGTACTCGGATGCGTTGAATGGGTACTTGGATGCGTCGAATGGGTACTCGGGTGCGTCGAATGAGTACTCGCATTGGTTGAATGGGTACTCGGGTGCGTCGAGTGGGTACTCGAATGTGTTGAATGGGTACTCGATTTGGTTGAATGGGTACTCGGATGCGTTGAATGCGTGCTCGGTTTTGTTGAATGATTACTCGGACGCGTCGAATGGGTACTTGAGTGCGTTGAATGTGTGGTTGAATGAGTTGAGTGTGAGCTAGGTTTAGTAGAATGAGAACTACTGTGAGAAGATGGTTTAGTTGTATGATGAGTAGTATGTGTAGATTTTGTACTGTGTGTTGATTGTCTGCTGGATGTCATATCTTGTGGACATTCCTCAACTAGACAGATACGATGCAATACAGTCAGTTAGAAGCCAAATAAATACAGATCCTTTTTAACAAAAACATTTACTGTTCAAATTTAAAGGTTGTCGTCTATAGATGACAAGATGGATGCTGGTTAAGGGGGAATGCTCCAGTTTTTCTGAACACTCGGTCATTACTGTAGAAATCCCCCTTAAGATACATGTATATAGGCCTACTTTGTGTGACAAATAGAACAGAAAATAATGAAACTGTTTCATTATAGAAACCCAACTAGGTTTTGTGAAACGGTAAAATTTATTTACATAATAAGATTAAGGTGTTATACATAGGCCGTATATAGTTGACCGGCTTCATCAGCGTCTATTCATGTTTCAAACAAAGTTTCGTACAAAGGCTTTATCTGTCTTATTGGTGGAAATATTCAGTAAAAGAATTTCAATGTCCTTAGCATTACCATCCACCATGTTTTACTGGTATTTTAAAGGATACAAAAATCGCTTAACCATTTAAGTGAGGCATGCAAGAATAATTCCATTTTCATCACAAGAGTCATATAAAAATCTTTTAGTTGACTATGTCATGTCTTACTGAAATGAATTGTTTATCATTCTTCGAAAATGAATGTACTCAAGTAGGTTTGTATGAATTGTTTTCAATATTTACCCAAACGGCAAACATAGACTAGTCAAATTTGAAAAGGTGTTGCAGACAAAAATATGATCGATGTAATAATCTACGAGCGTGTATGCTATATAGCATAGAAAATCTAGAAAAAAAGCTGATTAGTAGCATTTCCTTCTTTTTGTAAGGTTTTCTAAACCATCATCATGGGGTCGTAAACAGGTGTCATTATTTGGAAAAGGGCTATAGCTAGAAATGTATACCTGTACTGTATTTTTGTCCGTTCACGCCAAATCCCTGTATCAATATGGAGTTAATCCCGAACGAGTATCTGTAAGCCTCTTTACCAACGTGAACTTTAGTCATGTGCGATACTGGGGTCTGACATCTGTACGCCTTCCCGATCTTGCTTGTCGGAAACGAAACTATATTCCTTACATTCTCTGAAAATATTAAACTAAATTTTATATGGCTCCTTTTTAATAAAAACATTGTAACTGCAGCTTGTTTTAAGCTGCAGTTACAAGGTTTCCGTTGAAAAGCGGCAATATCAAGTATTGACATCATAGAGTCTTGTAGAAGTCAACGTTGGTATTTTTGTACTTCAAATGAAGAATTGCTTGACCTTTGACGGGCTTAACCCATTCCCACTCAGTGGCGCCTTTTTGACGACACAACAGTGGAAGGCTTTGGAAACCATTGTGGAAAATGAAGAAATTGCTTGTAACAAGCAATTTCTTCATTTTCCATAATGCTTTCAACTCAGAAAGACGAAAAATGTAACATTTCATTCATTAGTAATTGTCGTCAGCTTCATCTTTTATATTGGACATGTCTAAAATTTTGCCGTCTGGTAATGGGTCAATTATAATGTGATAATGCACACTCGACATACCTGACAAATTATGTTTAAAAACTTCACTGGGGTTATAGTAAATGTTCATCTGTACATCTGCAATACCGCTGTTGTTGTAAAACACAAGTTCGAAACTTTTACCGTCCTGCCACAAACCTCCGACCCAGGGGTTAGGGAGGTCACATCCACCCTCCGTAATGTCAACGTCGTCAAACGTGAAATTTGTGGCTATCTGGAATACCGTAATGACAAGATTACTATTGAAATTCCCTTTTCTGTTCAACAACAGTGAAATCTATGAAAACATAAATTTATGCCCTCGTATCTTGAAATTGACCGAACATCATTGTTTCCATGGAACAGAGTTTAAACAAAATAATAATGATAATAACATCTGTCTGCAATTATTGCAGAAGTTTGCAATGTACTAACATTTTTATTATGCTCCCCGAAAAAAATTCGGGGGAGCATATAGTCGCCATGCTGTCCGTCCGTCTGGGCAAACCTCATGGTGTTTATGTGGTTCAATCCGTCGACCGTGTGTCCGTCCGTCCACAGCCAGATCTCAGCAACCCTTGGACCAAATTCAATGAAACTTCACATGTGAACTCCCTGGGATAATCCCTAGGGATCCTTTTCTCCGTTTCTTAATTTAGGCTGCGTCATGGAAAAAGGGGCTTTAATGTAAAAATTAGTTTTTCTCTAATTTCTCTTCATCTAATGGACAGAACTTAATGAGATCTTCTACTTATTTCATAAATGAGATGTTCTAGACCATATTTTATAAATATTGTGTGTACAAGAAAATCTGTCATAGGAAAAGGGGGGATTAATGTATGATAGTTTTTATTTTGTGACAAACACTTATTCGGGGAGCATAATCCGTCTATGACGGCTCTTGTTTTTGCTGATCTGGTTGAAATGAAAACACGATCTGTAGAATTTAAATAAAAAATTAAATCGTTTTAGTTTTTTCCATTAAATATATTAAGTAAATTTAAAGAAGATATTCTTTTATCTCAAGCCTAAAACGACAAATTATAGCTTTCAAAGGTCCTTTTCGCAAAGCCAAAGGTCTTTTCGGTCCTTTTCGCAAAAAAATCGGGTCTTTTCGGTCCTTTTCGCAAAAAATTGGGTCTTTTCGGTCCTTTTCGCAAAAAATCGGGTCTTTTCGTATTTTAGTGGCACCGAAATGGCACAATAATTACAAACCAGAAATAATGTGTGAAATTACCAACCTGAAGGGTAGATCATTTACGTCCATAGTTAGCACTCATCAAGCGTTAAGTATTAAAAAATCCAAGTCAATTAATAACGTGCGGGTTGTTTCACATTGTCCTTGTTTTTGTTTTGTAACGATTATATATGCCCAACCTTCAAAAATCAATTATGTCAGAGGTAAGTCATCTGTGCTCAGCGAGATTCAACACACTGTACAACCGGCTGCGTCGCAAGTCAGCAAAGACAGATTAGGCATCTGATGTCATGTGCATGGTAGGTCAAATGAATTTACTTTTATAAATAAACGAAAGGATCTTTGGTATTCTATAGTTGATAAATACGCATATAAATGTTCTTGTACAAAATAAACCTTTTCATGTATCCCTTGCAAATAAGGTCACAGTCATCGACACAGCCGGTTGTACAGTGTGTTGATACCGCAGAGGTGTGTCTTGTTGACCTTGACCTTGTCTTGTTTTGAAGTAAAAATAGAATATATAAACACACTTGTAAAGGATTGATCTTTAGCAAAGGAAAGATGGTTATTCGCTGTGATCAGTGTTTATTCTAGGGCGCGGGATTGCGGGAATCCCCCACTTTTCTGACAAATCCCTCAAATTTTTCATCTGCGAGCGGGAAAATCCCGCAAATTGAAATACTCTTGGTATACCTGTTTCTCATATTATCGAGGTTTCCCAATTATAGAGGATTTCACTTGTTTTGGCGCTTTTTCCACATTTAAACGTCACGTCGCGAGCTGGCATTCTAGCTATTATTAGTTCGAAGATACGGCAACTTTATTCACATCAAATAAAACGACGAAATGCGCCAAAAGCAAGTAATTATCCACTTTCATATTTGTTGCGCCACAAAAGAAAGAAAATGAATTACCAATTAAAAACACATTATCTAATTCAATATTTCAAAGATTTCACACAAAAAACCAGCAACAGCACTTTGTCAAATGCAAAATGATAATAACTTTAACAACTTTGAATGATTTCCACAATCCATATCCTCATATATGACGTCATATTGTGCAAATCCTCGATAATTGGGAAGTTTTTCGAATTTCAATGTAGGTCAACCAAGCAACTTCCGGGAAAGAATTTTGACATTTAAAATTCCTCGAATTTGACAAAAATATCACAGAGGGTACACCTTCTCCTCTTATTATGTTTGAATAATTTGAATTATGAAAAGGCCCATTCCCTTGACAGCACGAGATGCAATTCTCCTTATGTCCTCGATAATTGGAGAAAGGGGGATACTTTGATTACATATTGCCGTAGATATCAATCAAACGAAATTTGAAGCAGAATCCATCTTAAAGCCTCGGATATCGCTGTAGATAGGTTGAAAAGTATCTAATGTCAATAGAAAATTCAAATCTACTGCACCTTTCATTGTTTTAAGAAAATCTTTAGTATTTACAAAAGCCAGTCTATGAATTGGCACCATCATGGCCGCAATCGCGGGTCCAAAATTATTCTTTTATGGAGAAACTATTGTAGTGGATAAAAGGTTAATTTTCAAGAGAAAATCTGAACTTGTGATTTAAATATCATTTCCTTTTATAAAGAATATGTTCTGAAACTTTGTTTCGAGACAAAGAAAGTTAATTGGTACATTCGTACCCATTATTGTTCAACCCCCAAATGAACTTAATATTTTAGAACTCCCCATTTCCTGAACAAACTGAATAAAATAATGTATGAATTAACTTAGGAAGGTAAAAAAAGTAATTTGAATATATTATGATCATTAATGAAGGCTTAAAGCATAATGAAAACCATACAAAAAATAATTTTCTTATATAGTCATTTATAGTAATTGACTCTAGTGTCCCCCACATTTTTTCAAAATCCCCCACATTTTTTTAGGAGGTGGGGGAAGATCCCCCACTTTATTCAAATCCTAGAATAAACACTGTGTGATTGAGGTTTTTATGCATTGCAAATTGTTTTTCCATGCACAAATATGAGTTTCCGAACAGTTCGGAAGCATAAAAACCTAGCATGGGCCCCTTTAAACAATTTACAGACAATTCTTTTATTTTCCACATTGTTTTTCAATGCCTTTACCAGTTATAATCGGAAATCAATTGTTGGGTTAAACAGTAGATGTAGGGCGTCAAAAGGAGTCGTCATTTGGGAATCAGTTTTAAAAGCGCATTCGTTGTCCTATATCATTTTTTAAATATTTAACCCTTTCCCAAAACAAGACAGGATTTTGATGTCCCTGATAAAAGTGGCTTGGGAAAACATTGAGGCAAATGCCGCAAAAAAAGAAAATGCTATCAGAATTTTCTTCCTTTGTCTCAATATTTTCTACATTATATTGCAACATCCATTGTCAGTGTTCTCCCCAGCCTAATAAGCTGTATCGGCCCCACTACAGCTTCATGTAAATCACTATGTTGCCCCTACAGCTTCAAAATTACCCCTACAGCTTAATTTCTCCAAAATGGTCACCAAATAGAGACATTTACAGGTATTTCTTGTTAAAAACTGATATATAATGCATTTTTAAACATTAAAATGTGACAATTCTGTATAAAAAACATACCGTATTTCACCTAATAGACGCGCCCCGGCGCGATGCAAAACACCAAGGGGGCGCGCTTATTTTGTACCACTTTTCCTGAATTTTGAAGTGCTTCGCTGAATGTAAATAAGAAAGGGTAAATCAACAATACAATCCCATAATGCAATGCAGGGTAGAGAAGATTAGTGTTGATCTGAAAGTGCTTTGAGTATCTTAAAATACATATCGTAACACACACCGGGTACACGTATAAATCAGCGGAGACGAAGCGATATCCCGTCGCGTAAGGTCATCCAGTCTACAGTTATCTGCCAGTCTATAGTCTATATCGCTTCGTCTCCGCTGATTTATACATGTACCCGGTGTGTGTTACGATATGTATTTTAAGATTCTCAAAGCACTATCAGATCAACACTAATCTTCTCTACCCTGCATTGCATTATGGTCCTTTGTCTCGAAAAGGCGGGTGTGTTCTACTTTCGTTATCGGAATGTTTTGATTTCTTCTTCTTCTTCACTATACAAAATAATAAAACATACTTCCCGTGGTATCTGTCCACATTCATTAATTCATTTTCGGCAAAAATGATTTATTTTTCATTTGTGTGCGTACTATCAATTCGCTTTCCACTTCTTAATTTACAAATCAAACGCGACCTCTTACGGGGCTTTGAAATAAACTGCATAAACGGTCACTCTGCAAGGGGAATGATAAAGGAAGGTTTATCAATGCTCGTACCGGGGCCGGATGAATTTCAATTCTACCTAGAGAGGGATAACCATAATTGAATTATTCAATCAATTACCCGAGCCGTATACCCCATTATAAGACGCTTTACTTGTTGAGATAAAGCGTTTTTCCACAAGTATGATCATCACAAAGATGAAGTTTGGTGGAGTTTGAGTTTGGAATTTGTCATTACCGTCTACTCTACGGTCTACTCTACAGTCAAGGTAAGGTCGGGTGAAGGTGGGAGGGGTGTCCCATGGCTTCCGAGATTGTAAATATAGTGGGGGCGCGTCTATTAGGGAGGGCGCGTCTATAAGGTGAAATACGGTAATGGGAAAAGAAGAAATGGCTCAAATTGGGCAATTTCTTCTTTTCTCGTTATGTTTTTATTCACAATTATTTGCATGGACATAATTTTAGTTTGCCCCTACGGCTTCAAATTATTCTGCATAGAACCCTGATTGAGTGGTCTGTAGGAGCTTTTTAATTAACCCATTACCAGACGGCAAAATTTGGACTCTTCCAATTTGAAAGGTGGGGCAGACAACAATATCAAGTTGATGAAATTTTAAAAATATTTCGATTTTCGGTTAAAAAAACATTAAGGGAAATTAAAAAAAATGCTTGTCACAAGCAATTTCTCCATTTTCCACAATGTTTTCCCAAGCTTTTATCTTGTGGGGTATCAAATGGCATCAATGTCTGGGAAAGGGTTAAATCAACCAAAAATTTTGCTGTTTGGGAAAGGGTTAACAAACAGATAAAATTGTTTTTGTGTATAGGTTTATTTGTTTTTCACTAACATTTAAAATTAACCTTGCAGGAGGAAGCCCCCAAACCAAAAAAGTTACGATTAGTACAAAAACCGATAGAACCTGAGATACAGTTAAACTTACAACAGGGCCAATCTTCACACGAAGTTCTGCAGATTTTGCTCAAGTTTGAATCCTCCCTTCCTGTGAGTTGTAGCTGCCTTGGGACTGTTGTGCGCGATCTCTTTGAACATTTCGGCAGAGAAAAGGAAGCAATTGTACGAGGGAAGATCATTAAATTGATTGGACAGTTGTCGAAAATTCCTGGAGTGAATGCGGAGAGCCTAGCGGATGATCTGGTCCCTTTGTTGAAACAAGAAGGTGAGGCATGTGATCAAATTAATGATATGTCAAACAAAAAAAGAGTGAATATTGCATGACTAAATTATTTAATCCATTACCATGTGGAAAGTTTGTCACTGGCCCAAATTCAACGATTTTTCAGAAGACATTTCAAACGAAAGAAATGTTCATTCGACTCATTTTTCTGGTCAGAAAACATTAAGGTAAATGAAGAAATTGTTTGTTTTCTATCTTTGACATGAATTATTTCATTGTCTGCTCAAAATTTCAAGTTGGACCACCATGTAAAGTGTTAGTTGTTTGAAAAGGATTTATCTATTCCCACACAGAGACGCTTTTTGACAACATGTGGATGATTCATGAAGAAATGGCTTCAAGCCTTGTGTCAAGTAATTTCTAACTTGTCCATAATGTTTTCTACCCAAAACGACCAATATATGTAAGATTGCATTCACATAAAATTGTCATCTGCACATCTGCAACATCTTTGAATTAAGACTAGTCTAAAATGTAGCCATTTGGTAATGGATAAATCTATAAATTTCAGAGTCGAACAAGACCAGAAGTCAGATTATCTCATCATTATGTGTGATAGGACAGTCTGCACCATGTATGAAGTCTCCTCACAAACAACTGGTTAATCTTTAAATTTCAGAGTCAAACAAGACGAGAAGTCAGATTATCTCATCACTATGTGTGATAGGACAGTCTGCACCGTGCATGAAGTCTCTTCACAAACAACTGGTTAACCTAGCCATAGAGGTAAGTACTCTCTATCACAGAGGCTCTATCATGCTGGGAAAGAATATGAAATACAACGACAGAGTACAAGGGGGGTTGAAAAAGTAGTCTCATTTTAAGTTGATCAATACTTAATTTTTTTTGTTGATCTTCAGTAACTTTTTTATCAACTGATTTTTCAAAAATCCATCATGCCCATCTAATGTGTAATGTCTGTCTGTCTTCTCTGCTTCAAACCGAATTCAAATTGGTCCAGTACATGTATTAACAAAATTATTGCAGATTTCCTTAACCCTTTCCCAAGCAAAAAAAAATTAGGGTGATCCACTTCAAAAACTGCCACAAATGACAAAATGGATGTAATTAAAGATAGAATTTGGGTAAAATGTGGCACAGAAAATATTGAGACAAAAGGAGAAACTGCTGGATATCAGCAGTTTCTTCTTTTGTTTCAATGTTTTCCCAAGCCTTTTCTATTAGGGACGTCAAAACCAGGTCTTGTTTGGGAAAGGGTTAAATTATTGTATCATAGGATATTCCATGTGTAATGATTTTGCAGAATCTTACAGATGACAGTCATATAATGAGAAGTAGCTGCTTACATCTAATTGGCTGTTTGGAGTCACATGACATTTCATCTAAGGGAGATAACCAGGAGGGGGCTGAAGTGAATGCTCAAAAACTGATTGAGAATTTCTTCCAAGATCAGGATTCTAGAGTGAGGTCGAGCGCTTTTGAAGCTATCGTAAGTACAAATCAGGGTTCCCAAAAAACCCCAAATGTGGGTTTTGCACCCCCAAAATTGAATCTTGCACCCCCAGTTTTTGCAGGCAGCCTTCTATGTCTCGTGCCGAGCCCGGATAGCTCAGTCGGTTACGTCGGAGTCTGTCAATCCAGGGGTTTGAACCCCGGCTTGGCCATTATCCATTCTCGTCTCTCACCAATAGGTGTGAATCATCTATGTGAGAGAGCAGCTGGAGGCTTGGTTTGGACATTGTGGTTGTACTGGTGCGAGAAATACCAGGAACCCACGGTTAGGTGCTCAAGCCGCCGCGATATGGCCATAGAAGTTGAAAACGGCGTAAAACCCCAATAAAATAAAATCTATGTCACATGTAGAGGGGGGTGCAAGTATGCTGTAAAATGACTGTCAGAGCTACAGATTAGAGGGGGTGAAGGCTTTTTTAAAATGAAATATTTTGTTAATTGTTAATCAAACCCTATGATGTAGGTACTCATTTGAATCGTCTCATTCGCATGAGACAATTCAAATGAGTACCCACAACATAGGGTTTGGATTTCAAATAACAAATTTAGAGTATCTTCACTCCCTCTTATCGGTCGCTCTGGACTGTTTTCACCCCCAAATTTAAAGTGACATTTCATAATTATTTTTACACAAGTGCGGATCCAGTGGCTCCAGTGGATCCAGTGGCTCTGAATATATCGATTACCCCCACCATGAATTGGAAATAAAAACTTTTTATGCTCCCCGAAGGGAGAGCATATAGTCGCCGCTTCGTCTGTCCGTCCGTCCATCCTGTCCGTCCGTCATTCCGTCCGTCAGTCCGTCCGTCCGAAGTGATTTCTCCATAACCCTTGGGCCAAATCAAATGAAACTTACCATGTGAACTCCCTATGACATAATGCCGATGTACTTTTCCCGGTTTTTGGATTTTAGGCCTCGTCATGGGAAAAGGGGACTTAAGGTAAAATATAGTTTTTCTCTAATTTCTCCTAGTCTAGTGGTCAGAATTTGATGAAATTTCATATTTGAGTAGTAAATCAGATGCCCTTGACAATAAACTAGTGAAATTTGGTAATAAGAATTATGTCATGCAAAAAGGGGGCTTAACATTTGCTAGCTTTATGTTAGCTCTGCATGGCATACATTTATTGTGACAATGCCTTATTCGGGGAGCATTGTCTGTCTCTGACGGCTCTTGTATTTAAAAGTTATCTATTGTATTGTGATATCCAAGGCATTGAGGTTTATTTTGCTTTAACTTGTTTTATTGATATATCTATGGCAATATAGAATCAAAGTATGGAGTGTATTTCAATTTTTGGGACTAAAAAATCCCGCAGAGAGAAGAAGAATGTAAGGGATTTGTCCGTAAAAGTGGGATAATCTCGCGCCCACTATAAATACTGCAATAGTTTAGTCTTTTTTGTCATAGCTTTTCATCTTTTGGAAGAAAACCATATTATGTGTCTATTTTAGCCATGACTGACATTTTTGTTTCGCAGCTGAACTTGCACGAGAGAGGCCACAAATTAGAACAAGGTATTTATCAACAAGCGTGTGCTGCCCTATCAGATGACTATGAATGTTTTATATGTATTTTGTGTTTGTTTTACAGCTAAACTTACATGAACGAGGCCACAAGTTAGAACAAGGTATTTATCAACAAGCGTGTGCTGCTCTATCAGATGATTATGAATGTTTTATGTGTATTTTGTGTTTGTTTTACAGCTAAACTTACATGAACGAGGCCACAAGTTAGAACAAGGTATTTATCAACAAGCGTGTGCTGCCCTATCAGATGATTATGAATGTTTTATGTGTATTTTGTGTTTGTTTTACAGCTAAACTTGCATGAACGAGGCCACAAGTTAGAACAAGGTATTTATCAACAAGCGTGTGCTGCTCTATCAGATGATTATGAATGTGTTATGTGTATTTTGTGTTTATTTTACAGCTGAACTTACACGAGCGCGGCCACAAATTAGAACAAGGTATTTATCAACAAGCGTGTGCTGCCCTATCAGATGACTATGAATGTTTTATGTGTATTTTGTGTTTGTTTTACAGCTAAACTTACATGAACGTGGCCACAAATTAGAACAAGGTATTTATCAACAAGCGTGTGCTGCTCTATCAGATGATTATGAATGTGTTATGTGTATTTTGTGTTTGTTTTACAGCTAAACTTACATGAACGAGGACACAAATTAGAACAAGGTATTTATCAACAAGCGTGTGCTGCCCTATCAGATGACTATGAATGTGTTAATTATGTATTTTGTGTTTGTTTTACAGCTAAACTTACACGAGCGTGGACACAAATTAGAACAAGGTATTTATCAACAAGCGTGTGCTGCCCTATCAGACGACTATGAATGTGTTATGTGTATTTTGTGTTTGTTTCGCAGCTGAACTTGCACGAGAGAGGCCACAAATTAGAACAAGGTATTTATCAACAAGCGTGTGCTGCTCTATCAGATGATTATGAATGTTTTATGTGTATTTTGTGTTTGTTTTACAGCTAAACTTACATGAACGAGGCCACAAGTTAGAACAAGGTATTTATCAACAAGCGTGTGCTGCCCTATCAGATGATTATGAATGTTTTATGTGTATTTTGTGTTTGTTTTACAGCTAAACTTACATGGACGTGGCCACAAATTAGAACAAGGTATTTATCAACAAGCATGTGCTGCCCTATCAGATGACTATGAATGTGTTAATTATGTATTTTGTGTTTGTTTTACAGCTAAACTTACACAAGCGTGGCCACAAATTAGAACAAGGTATTTATCAACAAGTGTGTGCTGCCCTATCAGATGATTATGAATGTTTTATGTGTATTTTGTGTTTGTTTTACAGCTAAACTTACATGAACGTGGCCACAAATTAGAACAAGGTATTTATCAACAAGCGTGTGCTGCTCTATCAGATGACTATGAATGTGTTATGTGTATTTTGTGTTTGTTTTACAGCTAAACTTACATGAACGAGGCCACAAATTAGAACAAGGTGTTTATCAACAAGCGTGTGCTGCTCTATCAGATGACTATGAATGTTTTATGTGTATTTTGTGTTTGTTTTACAGCTGAACTTACACGAGCGTGGACACAAATTAGAACAAGGTATTTATCAACAAGCGTGTGCCGCCCTATCAGACGACTATGAATGTGTTAGTTATGTATTTTGTGTCTGTTTTACAGCTAAACTTACATGAACGAGGCCACAAGTTAGAACAAGGTGTTTATCAACAAGCGTGTGCTGCTCTATCAGATGATTATGAATATTTTATGTGTATTTTGTGTTTGTTTTACAGCTAAACTTACATGAACGTGGGCACAAGTTAGAACAAGGTATTTATCAACAAGCTTATGCTGCCCTATCAGATGACTATGAATGTGTTAGAATGACGGCTGTACAGTTGGTATGGGTGCTCGGTCTCATGTATCCTGATAGGTAGGTTTTTGTTAACCCTTTTTATACGCCTGAAGGGTCGTATTATGTTATGGCCCTGCTCGTCTGTCTGTCCGTTCGTCCGTCTGTCCGTCCGTCTGTTAGCAATTTCTTGTGTGCACAACTCCTCCTACAGTTTTGATCAGAATTCGATCAAACTTGCCACAATGAATCTCCATGGTGTCTAGTTGTGCACTCCACTTACGGAATTCAATTAACTCTTCGTTCTTGAATTATCTGCCCTTGAATTAAAAAAATGCCCATTTTTTTGTGTGCGCAACTCCTGCTACAGTTTTGATCAAACTTGCTACAATGAATCTCCATGGTGTCTAGTTGTGCACACCGCTTACAGAATTTAGATAACTGTTTTCGTTTTTGAATTATCTGCCCTTGAATTTAAGAAAAAATGCCCATTTTCTCCTGTGCGCAACTCCTTCAGTTTTAACCGAAATTTAATCAAACTAGCAACAATGAATCTCTATGGTGTCTTGTTGTGAAAACAAAATTTTGATAACTTGTTTGAATTATCTGCCCTTGAATCGAAAAAATGGCCAATTTTACTGACAAGCCCCTCTCTGGCGTATATGCGCCGCTCTGCGAAGCTCTTGTTCAAACTATGTCTGGTTTTGACGGTTTTAATAGAGAAGGATTTGAAAAGCATTAAGGGAAGTCCAGTGTTTTCTCCTTTTCCCTCAATATTTTCTATGCCATGACTTTTATTTCATACATATTTCTGTCGTCTGGATCTTAAATGGGGGCAAACCAAAATTGAGCCATTTTGGAAAGGGTTAAAAGAGATTTTGAAAGGCAATGAGGGAAAAGAAGAAAATGCTGATGACCAGCATTTTCTCCTTTTCCCTCAATGCCTTCCATGCTATGAAATTTCATTATTATGCATTTCATCACATTAATTTTGGATGATGGCAATAAGTTTGGGTGCCAGGACTCATGTTTCCCAATAGGTAGGTTTTCCATAAACCAATTTCTAAATGACAAAATTGTAAGGCTGCTTCAATTTGACTGCTCTTGTACATAGCAGAGTAACTGATAACATGGTGGATAATTATGTGACTAAGAAATTCAGAAAATTGTCAATATTTTTGTCAATACTTGACCAATTTGAATTCGATTTGAAGCAGAGAAGTTGGGAAAATGTCAGAAATAAGCTGTAGGTAGTAGATTTTTTAAAAGTCAACTGATGAAAAAGTTGTTGAAGATAAACCAAAATTTTGGTTTATCTTCAATAACTT
This sequence comes from Fragum sueziense, assembly GCA_963680895.1. Taxonomy (NCBI): domain Eukaryota; kingdom Metazoa; phylum Mollusca; class Bivalvia; order Cardiida; family Cardiidae; genus Fragum; species Fragum sueziense. The sequence continues at coordinate 7,029,930 of OY804607.1, forward strand.
TTATCAGTTGATTTTTAAAAAATCCAACATGTTCATCTAATGCGTGACAACTGTTCACCTTCTCTGCTTCAAACCGAATTCAAATCGGTCCCGTATTGTCACAAGACAGCTGAGCGGTTGGCTTGGATACGGGTCAGTAAAGAGTCAGGATGTGCATTTCCAAATTTTATTTACATAACAAATAAACAAATACCAATTTATCAAAACGTAAACCAAAAATCAATAAAGTTCCTAAAGAATTTCGAGAGTCCACTATCAATGTATGTTTAGGTTGACGTCTAATGTCCCAAAAATGTCCACGTTACTTCACACGATTTATAAATTAATGCAACTGAAAAATACTAATTTTCTTCCAAACATCAACAACACAAATTTTCTAGATTAAACAGTCGCCTGACCGCGCCTATACTACCAAGATAATGTGATTGTCCAGCCGTTTATTATATAGTATTATGTTGTTCCCCGGTCGTCACATCCCAAACGTCCTTTCCCGATGACGCTGACGCCGGCACGACATACTTCCAAAGTTTCTCGGTCTGGACTACACGTTTACACTCACACGGTCAGGTCTCCCGCCATCACACCAAACACGCCTATACGACATCGGTATATATTGTAGGTTGTTACAAACATTCAAGCAACATCAAGCAACATCAAGCAACATCAAGCAACAAGCAACCTATATGAAGTATAACAAATATTATAGCAACTACCTAATAAGAGCTCTAATGGCTCTACTTAACATCATGTTTTACAAACATCTCAAGACAAAATAATATGTTAGCATCTTTTCCCTCAATGTTTTCTCAAACCCAAGCTTTTACAAAACATAGACCAAAACAATATGCTAACGTCTTTTCCCACAATGTTTTCTCAAACTCAAGCTATTTACAGAACATTGACCAATATAATATTTTACATCTTTTCTCACAATGTTTTCTCAAAACAACAATTCAAAGTACTGAACTGTTAAGATACCATTATACAGCATTTGACATAATCCAAATATCATTTGAACAATACAACATTAGCATTTACAAAATATAAACTGCTAAGCAGACGATCAATTACAAATTATCACAATGTTTGTTTCTTTGAAAATAGTTACAAAAAATAGCTTATTTAACCATGGCTTAAATGATAATCTGACAAAACATTCAACGTAATAGTTCTCCGATATAACCAGTCCTAGCCATCCGACATTCCAAAACAGTGCAGGAAAATGAGAAATTAGCTATACAGCCATTTGTCATTTTCCGGCGTTGTTTGCGATATTTCAACAGACCAAAAAACTGCTCATTTAAGCCACAAAATTACTAAAAACATTTACACAATAAAATCAATGTAAATTAAAAAGTATTTACCCCAAGAAGAATCCAACTTTCACACAAAAATCTCAACTTCACTTCCACCAGCTATAATGCCAAAAATCGTCTACCCAACGAGTCATTTCAACGCAGGGTTTTTATACAAAACCCTACGAAGAAAACTCACTACAAGCACCCAATTCCCATGCACCACGCTCAACTAGTAAAATCTACTCACCCAACTCGCACACTTAACCCAAGCAAACTAATTTACATAATGTACAATTAAAACTACTAGCCACCAGAAAATGTATTAAAGCAGCCAATTTAAACCACACGGCAGATAAAAAGGGGCGTAGTCTCGCCTTAACTATGACATTAACCTAATCCCAGAAAACTTAATGTGACATACCTCCCCCAACCAAAAGAGTACGCAGTACTTTGTTCCCACATTAAGTTTTCGGATGATAACTCTGTCAAAACCAACAAACGACTCAGCCTCCAAAAGGAATCCTTTCCCACACTGATACTTCCAAGCCTCTGAACATCCCAAACAATTGCCTGCCTCTCTACCTCTATTATAGAATAGTTCAATTCCCCAGCCTTTAACTTCCTATTACCTTCAGCTACCAACAACTTCCTTAACACATCTTCTAGCCACAACCTTGCAACCATTCCACCCTCTGAGGCATCAGTCTGGAGTATAAAACTCCCTGCACTATAGGGCATATTTTGTATTTGTTTTCCCTGACCGTCTCCCATACATACCCTTTTTTGCCTATTCTGGTCCGTTACTTGCAATGCAAACAAGCTGAAACTAGGAACATACCTGCCATCAAATCCTATCAAGCCTAAACATGATCGTGTGTGTCCATCAGCCGATTGGTTTGCATCAGTACTATCCGAATAAGGATACTTGACTTCTGTTCTTCCAAACTTACCGAAACCACCTACTTCCCTACGAGCCATTAAACTCCCACTCGAAAATACCACCATCAAAACACTCAAAACCAAACCTAACACAAACATATAACTCTTCCACCTACCTGGCCGCTTCGGCCCCGACAATTTATCAGTCATCCGTTGAAATGGCGTCTTCTGAAACGACACCTCATCTGATAGTCTTACCTTAGTCTGACCGTCCTCTCCTTTCACAGCTTCTGCTGGCCTATCTGGTCCTAATGCCCCTGGAATATTCCCAACCATCACGTCGTATAATGGATTATTAAAACACCACGCTCTTACCATTCCCGTATAATATGGAGTCTGTATCTCAACCTTAGCAACTGGCACACTAATTACTGACCTATCAGCCAATCTTATTTCCTGCGTTTCGCCTTCTAGGGCCTCAACTGGAACTAAACTCTTCCGTACAACTACTCCACTGCAACCTGTATCTCTCAAGACACTAACTACCTTACCACTTACCTTTCCCTCGAGTACGGGCATCGAACTCCCAGTTGACTTACGACTCTCCCGGACATCAGCAATGGTACAGGCTCCACAATTCGAAAACCCTTGCTGTTGATCTTCCATGACATCGTCATCTTCCTGACTCAATATGCTCGCTACCTTTTGTCTCTTTGGACATTCCCTAGCTACATGACCTTTCCTATCACAGACATAACATGTTACAGTCCTAGGACAATCTCTAGCTAAATGACCTAGGCTATTGCACTTAAAACATCTTTTCCCATCATCGTTTGCTTGAGGCTGACCTTGCCCTTGCGGCCTACTTGACTGACTATTTCCTGTCGCTTCTACCTTACCCTGCTCTTGTCTCTTATTCTGCTTTGTTAAACTCACTGCCGAGGTATATCTAGCATTACGATACCAATCTGCCATCTGTGCCATCTCACTCGATGTCAAACATCTCTTCTCTGCAAGAAACGTTCTCAAATCTGTGTTACAAATAAATAAAAATTGATCCCGTACCATAAAATCCACCAAACTTTCGTAGTCCTTTTCCAATTCTGCTAGTTCAATCCATCTGCTGAAATAGCTACGCAAACGAGTGTTAAACTGAGCGAAACTCTCACCTGTCTCCGGCTTACTGCTCCTAAACTTACGTTTAAAGGACTCCTCCGACAAATCATATCTCTGAAGTAAAGCATTCTTCAAGTATTCAAAATCACTTGACTGTTCAACCGGCATTAAAGCATACACGTCCAAAGCCCTCCCCTTTAGCAAAGCACTTAAATACATGGCCCACTGGGATTTGTCCCAGCCCTGTGCAGTGGCATAGATCTCAAACCTTTTCAGATAGCTATCGATCTCATCATGTGCCTCGTCAAAGGGTGGAATCTTAGGTCCCCTAGGGTTTGACTGTCCCAATGAAATACCACATTTCTTAGCTACCTCCATCTTCCTAAGCTCGTGTTCACGTGCCTCTCTCTCATCTTCACGTGCCCTCTCCTCTTGTTCTAACAAAAACTTTCTCTTTTCTAACTCGTCCTCTCGCCTTCTTAACTCCTCCCTCTCCTCTTGTTCCAACAAAAACTTTCTATTTTCTAACTCTTCCTCTCGCCTTCTTACCTCCTTTTTCTCCTCCGCCTCACGCCTTTTTTCCTCCTCCTCACGTATAAACTCTCTTTCCTGAGCCCTCTCATCTCTCAACCTATTCTGTTCGTCCTTTACGAAAGCCCTAAGTTCTTCCCCCTCATAACCAAAAGCCTTCCCAGCCTCAACCAACTTACTTATGTCAGCCATGACCCAAATCAACAATTAAATGTAAATAATCAATACCTACAGTATGAACAAGGATACCTCACCAAAGTAGGTCCACAACAGAACACAAATGTAACTAATCTCACCAATCTCACCAAAAACTTCCTCCTGGGGTTGCTTAACAAAACACAACTGAAAAATAGTAACTAAACGTTGAACAACCCTGACAGGCTATGGGGTAGACTCCTGACAGCGTTATTAACGTTTAGCTTAAAGAAAAATACAACATGTTATAATAATGGTTTACACAGACGACAATCAAAATTCCTAGTATGTAAAGTACTTTAAGGTAATTAATTAATATGAACTTAGTCAATTTTAACAACCAAAAGTTTAAAGTTTTATCAAACTAAAGACCTAAAGAATATTTGTCAAATTTACTAAAGAAATAGTTCAAAATCTCAGACTAGCCAAAGTATCCAAACCAAACATCCCACTTCTGACACCAAATGTCACAAGACGGCTGAGCGGTTGGCTTGGATACGGGTCAGTAAAGAGTCAGGATGTGCATTTCCAAATTTTATTTACATAACAAATAAACAAATACCAATTTATCAAAACGTAAACCAAAAATCAATAAAGTTCCTAAAGAATTTCGAGAGTCCACTATCAATGTATGTTTAGGTTGACGTCTAATGTCCCAAAAATGTCCACGTTACTTCACACGATTTATAAATTAATGCAACTGAAAAATACTAATTTTCTTCCAAACATCAACAACACAAATTTTCTAGATTAAACAGTCGCCTGACCGCGCCTATACTACCAAGATAATGTGATTGTCCAGCCGTTTATTATATAGTATTATGTTGTTCCCCGGTCGTCACATCCCAAACGTCCTTTCCCGATGACGCTGACGCCGGCACGACATACTTCCAAAGTTTCTCGGTCTGGACTACACGTTTACACTCACACGGTCAGGTCTCCCGCCATCACACCAAACACGCCTATACGACATCGGTATATATTGTAGGTTGTTACAAACATTCAAGCAACATCAAGCAACATCAAGCAACATCAAGCAACAAGCAACCTATATGAAGTATAACAAATATTATAGCAACTACCTAATAAGAGCTCTAATGGCTCTACTTAACATCATGTTTTACAAACATCTCAAGACAAAATAATATGTTAGCATCTTTTCCCTCAATGTTTTCTCAAACCCAAGCTTTTACAAAACATAGACCAAAACAATATGCTAACGTCTTTTCCCACAATGTTTTCTCAAACTCAAGCTATTTACAGAACATTGACCAATATAATATTTTACATCTTTTCTCACAATGTTTTCTCAAAACAACAATTCAAAGTACTGAACTGTTAAGATACCATTATACAGCATTTGACATTATCCAAATATCATTTGAACAATACAACATTAGCATTTACAAAATATAAACTGCTAAGCAGACGATCAATTACAAATTATCACAATGTTTGTTTCTTTGAAAATAGTTACAAAAAATAGCTTATTTAACCATGGCTTAAATGATAATCTGACAAGACATTCAACGTAATAGTTCTCCGATATAACCAGTCCTAGCCATCCGACATTCCAAAACAGTGCAGGAAAATGAGAAATTAGCTATACAGCCATTTGTCATTTTCCGGCGTTGTTTGCGATATTTCAACAGACCAAAAAGCTGCTCATTTAAGCCACAAAATTACTAAAAACATTTACACAATAAAATCAATGTAAATTAAAAAGTATTTACCCCAAGAAGAATCCAACTTTCACACAAAAATCTCAACTTCACTTCCACCAGCTATAATGCCAAAAATCGTCTACCCAACGAGTCATTTCAACGCAGGGTTTTTATACAAAACCCTACGAAGAAAACTCACTACAAGCACCCAATTCCCATGCACCACGCTCAACTAGTAAAATCTACTCACCCAACTCGCACACTTAACCCAAGCAAACTAATTTACATAATGTACAATTAAAACTACTAGCCACCAGAAAATGTATTAAAGCAGCCAATTTAAACCACACGGCAGATAAAAAGGGGCGTAGTCTCGCCTTAACTATGACATTAACCTAATCCCAGAAAACTTAATGTGACACGTATTAATTCTGAAATTGTTGCATCATATGACCATCCACCGTGGATAAAGGCATTCTAAATGTATTATTTCAAACCAATTCCTATGCTGTGAGTACTCATTTGAATCATCTTAGTTTAGCCAAAGTTTTCATATCAATCACTGGGTGTAATATTTATAGAAGGGACCTTTTTGCAGGTCTCAGCTCACAAATTATTCAGAGCTCCAGATAAAAGGGGGTGATGACTTTTTAAACTTCAATAATTCTGTTAATGTTCACCAAACCCTATATTGTGGGTACTCATTTGTATCGTCTCATCGAGACAATTCAAATGAGTACCCACAACATAGGGTTTGGAATTAAAATAAGAAAGTTAGAATGTCTTCACCCCCCACTTATCTGTAGCCCTGATTATTTATGTGACATTTGAACAAGCTCACGTATGTTTCAGTTTGGTATCTGTACCAGAGTCGGACGAAGAATTACGACTAATTGACGACGGATTTGTGAAAATATGTAACATGATCAACGATGTGTCCGTCAAAGTGAGGACAAAAGCTGCAAGTTTACTGGTATATCATTTCTATTTTGATAACACTGAAAAGATTCATTTAGCTTTTTCCCAAACAGCAAAATTTTATACTAATCCAATTTGAAACATGCTGCAGACAACAAAACGGATGTTGATAAAGATAGTATTTGTGTACATTATAACACAGAAAATATTGAGAAAAAGGAGGAAATGCTGGTTATCAGCATTTACTTCTTTTGTCTCAATGTTTCTCCAGGCTTTTTCTGTTAGGGACAAAAGCTGCAAGTTTACTGGTACGGTATATCTTTCTGGTATTATTGGAATCATTGCAAAGATTCATTCAAGAAATGTGTATGAGCCGATTTAACCCTTTCCCAAACAATACCTGGTTTTGACGTCACTAATAGAAAAAGGCTTGGGAAAACATTTAGACAAAAGAAGAAAATCTTCATATCCAGGATTTTCTTTTTATGCCCCCGATAGGGAGGCATCATAAATTTGACTTGTCCGTCCGTCCGTCTGTCTGTCCGTCCGTCTGTCCGTCTGTCCATCCGTCCGTCCGTCATTCCGTCCAAAAACTTTAACATTGGCCATAACTTCCTTATTACTTAACATATTCGCTTCATACTTTACCACAACATTCCTTGGTACATTACCTTTCTGTAGGCACATACTTTGGTGACCTTGACCCCTGGATGACCTTGACCTTGGCCATAATTTAAAATCAAAGCGGTGTCGGGGGCATTGTCATCTTACAATGACAGCTCTTGTTTTGCCCTATATTGCACACAAATCCAATTTTTATCAACATCCAAATTGTGGTATGCAACAGCTTTTGAACTATTAGACCAGCCTAAAATATTGCCGTTTGGGAAAAGGTTAAACCATTACAACACATTTACATTTTTTGACTCCCCTCCAGGAAAATGTTAGAGAAAACATTTTGGAAAATGAAGAAATTGCTTGTGACAGGCAATTTCTTCATTTCTCACAATGTTTTCTACCCAGAAAACCTAAAAATGTAACATTTCAATCACTTTTTGAATTTGAACCAGTTTAAAAAATTTCTGTCTGGTTATGGGTTAAATGTTCAGAAGGATAATTATACCCCCCACAACGAAGTTATGGGGGGTATACTGGAATCATGGAATCAGGTTGTCCGTCTGTCCGTCCGTCAGTAGACATAATTTTGTCTCCTCTTCTCCTCCCACAGTTTTTGACCAATTTTGCTGAAATGTTATCAGGTTGTTTCCTATCATATGAAATTGTGCACCTGCATTTTTCATCTTGATCCAGTCATTAGTTTTAGAGTTATGCCATTTTTTAATGGGGGGGGGGGGGGGGCTTAGTAGTCAAAATTTATAATTTCGTTTTCGGGCTCTAACTCAAGAACCATTTGACCCATCTTCGCTAGCCAAGGTTGAACCCACCTACGTTTGTATTCACCCTTGGCGGATTTAGTCCGATTTTCTTGAAATCGCGAAGCGCCGCCTAGCGGTTGTTCTGCTGGTTGTTTACGTCCATTATTGATGACGTCATTAACGCGCGTTGTCTTTCGCGTCATACGTCATGCGAATTATGTAAAAGCTAGCTGCTTTTTTGGTCGAATTGTCGAAAGTATAATAATTCGTCGATTAAAGTTAGGGAATTTCTTTCTATTGCAGTGAAATTCTTAGGAAAAATCGCCCATCTTCGCGTTTTTGAGTTGCAAATACAATGCTTTTTCCCGCCCGTTGTCATGAGTTGGTTACTCATAACAAATGTATCAGTCGACAATCTGATTGGTTCCAGCGAGACCTCGCTGGAACCAATGAAAACGCTTTCCAGGAGACCAAGAAAATCGGACTAAATACGCCAAGGGTGAATACAGAAACGACGTTACGTCGTAGATGTCACCCTTGGCTTGCGAAGATGCATTTGACCTAGGATCATGAAACTTTCCACAGTTGTTGCCCTTGAACCAAGGAGGTGCCCTATTGTTTTTGGGTTACCAAGGTCAAAGATCAAGGTCACAGTTGGACTTTGTTTAAAATCCGTTTCCGTGCTCTTAGTCAAGAACCGGTTGACCTAGGATCATGAAACTGTACACAGTTGTTGCCCATGACGCAAGGAGGTGCCCTATCATTTTTGGGTCAACAAGGTCAAAGGTTAAGGTCACAATTGGACTTTGTTTAAAATCCATTTCCATGCTCCAAGTCAAGAACCTTTTGATGTATAGCACTTTTTCAGTGACAAGGCCCTAGTGGGGGGTATTTGTCCGCTTTGCGACAGTTCTAGTTACCCATGATATCGTCGCTTTTCAACCAAAACCTAGTATCTGCAGCTTAAAACAAGCTGCAGTTGTGAGGTTTTCGTCGAAAAGCATCAATTTATTGTTCACTGTTAAAACTAATTGATTGACTTTTGACTTCAAAGCAAAAGTTCTATTTAGGTTAACATTTATTTTCCTGTCTGCATCTCTTAAAGGGCGACGGTAACAGATGGTCTAATTGCAAAAAATGAAATTTTTTGAAAAAATATGCAAAACTTTTGTGTTGACCACCTCGGGATGGTTAATAATATGCGATTCAGACAGAGAATGAGCCGAAATTACAAAACAGATAGCTGAATTTAGGGAGAATCCAAACCTAAATTCAACCCCATCACTGATGGGGTTAGAATTATTTTTAAATTGTTGCGCATGCGCATACAGCGCGGACCATGATTCAAACGAGATTCATACTTGAATTTCAATATGACGTCATCATGTATGTTGTGACGTCATTTAAGAAAGTCGCATGTCCTACTGTTTTGACCTACTTTCGACATCGCTTCATGAATTTGGTATCAAATTGCGAAAAAATGAGTCGTTGCTTCAATAGTTTGTCGTAATCATTTAATCAGGTCATATAAAGCTTAAAAAGTGTACATTTCGTTTGTATTTGACAATTTTTGGGTCCAAATCTGGGAAATAGTAGCTTTAAGAGTTGGAACAAATCTGAAATTTTGTAATTGTTATTTGCCAAAAGTTATTAAAAAGATCTGTTATTATGTTGAATGTGTTTTCTTTCCACAGGGATCGCTTCATCTAGTGAGTGCAAGATTCTTAGAGCAGACGCTAGATAAGAAACTGTTGCTCATCCTGTTATAATTACATGTGGAAATAATTGTGTTGTTGTTTTTTTTTTCACAGGGATCGCTTCATTTAGTGAGTGCAAGATTCCTAGAGCAGACGCTAGATAAGAAACTGATGTCCAACATGAGGGTAAGAGGAGAAATATCTATTGTTATTATTCTAATTATCACTCTGGCGTTTATTAGAAACAAATAACATGGTGAATGGAAAAGTTGGATGGGTAATGTCAATCATGCATGTAATTAGTTGATTCATTTGACATGGTACTCATGGCCTTCATGAAAAATATACATCAATGAGACTTAAAAAACAGCTATTTAGATAATGCAAGAAAATATGGCAGGATTATTTGTAGGACGCAGCTTAACCCTTTTCCAAACAAGACCTGGTTTTGACGCCCCTAATAATTTTGGCTAGGGAAAACATTGAGACAAAAGCAGAAACTGCTGATAACCAGAAGTTTCTCCTTTTGCCTCAATATTTTCTGGGCTATAACATGCATATTTTCTCCTTTTGATATGATTTATTTGTCGTCTGCAACCCCTTTGAATTTGGACTAGCCTAAAATCTTGCCGTTTGGGAAAGGGTTAAGCATGGTAGTTGTGACTGCGCCATTTTAATAAAACCACATAGTACATTAACTTTTGTAGAGAAAGAAGACGGCTTCAGAGCGAGCGAAGGAGAATTATCAGACGGGTGGTTGGTCGACTGGGAAGAAATGGGCGGACGATGCACCAAAAGAAGAACTAGATCCGGAAAGTGTGAATCTGATGAACATTGGCGCGTGTGGAGCGTTTGTACATGGGTTAGAGGATGAGTTTTCTGGTGAATATATGTCAATGTTTGTTTAAAATTAACCCTTTCACAAGCGATCTGTAAAGTGTGAATCTTATGAACATCGGAGCTTGTGGAGCGTTTGTACATGGGTTAGAAGACGAGTTTTCTGGTGAATATACAGTATATTGATGTTTTTCAACGAAAACTTTTTCGCTGAAAAGCGACAATATCAATTTCTGTTTAAAATTAACCCTTTCACAAGCAATCTAGAAAGTGTGAATCGGATGAACATTGGAGCTTGTGGAGCGTTTGTACATGGTCTAGAGGATGAGTTTTCTGGTGAGTATAAATCTTTGTTTAAAATTAATCCTTTCGAAAGCGATCTGGAAAATGTGAATCTGATGAACATCGGCGCTTGTGGAGCGTTTGTACATGATCTAGAAGATGAGTTTTCTGGTGAATATACAGATTTTGCTTTTAACTCTACCAGTCACTAAAATCCTGATAGAAATTCTGTTCACATGAGTTATTCTTCAAAATAGAAAGAGAGAATGTTAGTTGAATAACCCTTTCCCAAACAAGACTTGGTTTTGACGTCCCTATTATAAAAGGCTTGGGAAAACATTGAAACAAAAGAAAAAACTGCTGATAACCAGCAGTTTCTCCTTTTGTCTCAGTATTTTCTATGCCATATTTAACACAGTTTCTATCTTTAAAAACTTTCATTTTGTCATTTGCGGCAGTTTTTGAAGTGGATCACCCTAAAATTTTGCCGTTTGGGAAAGGAATAAGCATAAATATTTGTGAGGCAAATTGATATGATCATACTTAGGAGTTTGATTTCAAATGAATACTGAAAGAAATAATAAAAGACAATTTTATCCAGTTAACAGAGATGAAATTTCGGACAAACAATAGTATTTCGCGGGTGTTGTTATAAAATCTCGTAACTTCAGCTTGAATCAAGCTGTAGTAAAAGGTTTTATTACATCACCGATGGTTAATCAAAACATAATGGTAAACTTTGTCTATTTTTAGCACAAAATCCATTGCCATTGTCTTCTATACATGGCCTTTTCATTTGGACTGGTCAACAAATTTGTAGTCAGGCAAGGTAAAGGACTAACCCATTACTGCACGGTGACGCCTTTTGACTCCTTTACAAGAAAGGACTTGGGGAAACATTATGGAAAATGAAGTAATTGCATGTGACAAGCAATTTCTTCATTTTCCACAATGTTTTCTAACCCAAAAAGGGATGATTTTTATAAGTTCATCAATTTGAAAATGTCGTCTGCCACACCTTCCAAATTGGAACAGTCCAAAATTATGTAGTCTGGTAATGAGTTAACCCTTTCCCAAACAAGACCTGGCCCCGGTTTCTCGAAAAAACGTAAGAGAGCCTGACACGAACCATCAAGCTTTTTTGGAAACTCAAAAATTTTCGACTTTTATTTTTTTACTTTAAACTGACCACAGTAATGAAACTAGACATATGATGCCGTTCATTTTCAATTTTTTTCGTTTTTTCTATTTTTTTGGATTTTTTTTGTTGTTGCCATGGATACTGAGGAAATGAAATGATTTTTCACGATTTTGAAGTAGATTTTATTTACATTTACAAATATACAACATACTTCAATACCTTATATCATAATTCAATAACATATCAAATTTCACAAAAGAATGTTTTTAAAACTTTAAACCTTATATCTATGTTGCTATGGTTACCAAAAGTTGACCTACTTTTCAATAATTCACAATTTTGAAAAATTGCCCTAATTTAAAATCGTTTTTTAAAAATCTGCAACCAGATACATATAAACCACGCAGTGTCTATTATTGAGGAAGACTTCCTTTACAAGAATCATTAATAAAATTTTGCAGCACTCTGAAGGGAAATGTGTGAAAAATGCCCAAAAATCACAAATTTTGGAAAAAATGATAAATACCATTAATAGATTTAACCTTAAACATAGGCACAGTTTTGACCATTTTACCTCAAAAACAGCATAAAAACAAATAATTAGGTTGAGAAACATGTTATAAGTACTTGGACATTTCCATAGCAACCGTTTTTATTCCCTAGCAACCGTTTCTTTTCCATAGCAACATCATGAAAAATGGAATTTTAAGTAAAAAAAATATTTCATTTTGACATATAAAATAGGTAATCTTGAAAATAAAATGACAATATTAATATTCTATAATGTATGAAATTTCACCACTGAAACATTTCAAAGGATTAAAACATACAGGTATGTTGCTATGGAGACCACAAACAACACATATTCAGACTTTCTGGAATTTGAGAAAAAACACTTGTATTATGACGATTATTTTTCAAAACTGCAACTAGATGAACATGAAACACTTAGTGTTTTATATTGGGGATAAGTATATTTACAAAAATCATCAATATAAATTTGAAGCATTTTGGGGGAAATGTGTATAAATTGCATGAAATATCGCGAATTTTGGGAAAATCATGATTATCAATCCTGGAGTCAAACTCAATCATATGCACAACTATGAACTAATGTACTTCAAAAACAACAATTAAACAAATAATCATGTTGAGAAACAAGTTATAACTACTTTCGCATTACCATAGCAACCATTCTTTATTCCTTAGCAACCGTTTCTTTCCTTAGCAACATCATGAAAAATGGAATTTTAAGTGACAAATTATACATTCTGACATATAAATAGGTACAATCTAGAAATAAATAAAAAACATTATACGGTTAAGAAACATGTTAAAAGTACTTAGGAATTACCATAGCAACCATTTTCATTCCTTAGCAACGTTTATTTCCTTAGCAACAGCATTAAAATACGAATTTTGATTAAAAATTACTTCATTTCTGAGCATGAAAACTGAAAGAAAGAAACTTTGCAGAGGTTGTTTGTCCACCATATTTTTTTCTTTTAAAAAAATATGAACAGTTTAAAAATTAATGGTTGCCGTGGTAACCCAAAGTTACACACTTTTCCATTAAATCATAAATTTAATTTTTTTCATATCTGCATTTAGGTATACATTAAATGTTTACAAAGGACGAGTCATATTACAAAAATCACAAATATAAAGTTCTGTAAACATTTTTTTTGCTAAAAAATTTGAAAAGAATACATGAAAGATTCTGAATTTTTGGAACAAATGATAAATATCATACTCTGCTAGTTAAAGGTTACCCTGAGCTCAGCATTGTTATTTTCATTGCAAAAGAACAAATAAACAAATTATTATGTTGATAAACAAGTAACACATGCATGTTTATTACCATAGCAACTGATTTATTCCTTAGCAACAGTTTTTATCTCTTAGCAACAGAATAAAAACATATTTTTAAGTAACAAAACACTTCATTTTTAGCTCCATTGGCGTCAGGCCAGCGGGCTATTGGTCATGGCGGTGTGTCCGTCGTGGGTCCGTGTGTCCGTACGTAAACTTTTTCTTTAAAAATCTTCATCTCAGAAACTACTGGAT